>JBBPBX010094870.1:0-13300 GCA_038048925.1 Garcialebias charrua
CCACAGCAAATGACATTACAAGACCTTCATGCATTTATTAAAAGCTAAATAAAAACCCCAACTTTAATTTACCTAGTATATTAGACTATGCATTTCAAATTAGTCCAAATATATTCCAACAAAAATTTTGGTTGGGAAGGGCATTTAACACACATTTTGTTTAAGGATATTGAGTAGTTCATTTCTATGCTACAATACAATGATTACACTGTTCTATATCTGTCCTCAACAGATTCAAAGATGGATTGGCACGTCTAGGGTTCTTCGCTGCACTACAGCAGAATCCCAGTGTTATGTTTCTCTGACAATCAGATTATCTGCTTGATTCTAAAGGTTTGCACGGACAGATTGTTTTATTGTTCAAAATGTTTAGAAATGTTGGATTTTAGTTTTAATGAAAATAAAGCAAAGACAAGGAATTAAGTTTTCCTTAATGCAGTGTCCAATAACTACAATTACCGTATTCACTGTATTTTTTACAGAGAAAGTGGCGGCTGTGTCTCTCGAAGAATTGCTCAGAATAACAATTCAGAGGAGCTGAGTATGAGCAGTTTGTATCACTACCACTATCAGAGCAACCTGGGCTCTCATAACCCCTGAGCAGTACCAGACTGATCCACTCCACGCCATGCCGCATCGCTGCAGTAATCCAGGCAAAAAGGAGCTCCACGTAATCAGTCTGTGTGTAATGAATGAATATACAAGTTTCACTTTTTGAATGAATTTACTGAAATAAATTTACTGAAATAAACCTTTTTCACAATAATTTAAGTTTATGACCAGCACCTGGTTACTGATCATCCAACAATGTTCAGTCAGGTCATCTGGATAGTTTTTTTTATTTCTTGTGAGAACAAAAAATAAATAAATAAAGAAGAAGAAACTGTCCAGATGACCTGACTGAACATTGTCATTTTACCATAATCATTTCATTATAATGTTAAATGTTTTTAGTTTTGTTTTATATTGTGATTGGAACCTTACATATATTCTTTAATTTCATCTTAATGTTTGGAACATTCTAATAAAGCTATAAATTGTTATAAAATTTGTTGACGTAAATTTTTATTATCTCTTGTTGGCTGTACCTCATCTGTGGATTTAGTTTAAAACAGGTCTCATGTACAACATGAGTCCTTGTGAATCAACGAGACTAACCTTGTATAAATAAAGGTTTAATGTACCTGTATATAAAGTCAGGGATTTTTTAATTGATAAAGCTCTGTATATGTTGTATAACACAATCATTGTTCCACATTTAATCTATTGTATTGAGGTTTGGGGAAAAGCGTGCAAAACAATTACAAAGCCTGTTTTTATTTTACAAAAGAGAGCTGTAAGAGTAATCACCAGAAAACATTTCAGTCACCCATCAAACACCTTGTTTCTTCAGCTAAATTTATTGAAATTCCAGGAATTGGTAGAATATAGTATTTTATCAGTTATGTATAGGGCTCATAATAACACATTACCTTTAAATATCCAAAGAAATTTAGACAAAGTTATTACAATCTTAAAGGGACAGATATTCATCAAACCACAATTCAGAACCAGCTTAAAGGGACGGTCTACCTCAATTCAGGGAGTTGGATTGTGGAATGTTCTGGAGAGTGATGTTAAAAATGCAAAATCAATGTATACATTTAAGAAAAAGGTCAAAAAGGACTTGCTCAAAAACTATATATGATGTAGCTTAGTGTGTTTGTGTATTACACTTATGTTGTACTTATGATGTAGCTTAGTGTGTTTGTGTATTACAGTTAGAAAAATTAAGTAGAGTTATTCATTTTGTGATGTAGTTTGTGTATTACAGTTAGAAAAATTAAGTAGTTATTCATTTTGTGATGTAGTTTGTGTATTACAGTTAGAAAAATTAAGTAGAGTTATTCATTTTGTGATGTAGTTTGAAGGTTATCATTGGTTGAACAAACTGTGAAATAAGGGGCAGATATAATAAGATTTCATCTTCTTTCTGCTCCTTTCATTTTATCCTACTTGTATTCTTGTATCTGATGAAACTGTTTTGTATTGTTCTTTTAAAATGAATGAATAAACATCAAATCAAATCAAATCAACGGCCCAGTCAGAGTCCAGAACCTGAACCTGAAGGTGGGACCTTCAGAGAGCTGAGCAGAAACCTCAAAGAACTGAAGCAACAATGGAAAGAAGAGTGGGTCAGAACTCCTCCAGAACCAGGAGAGAGACTGATGAAGTCCTGCAGAGAACCACAGAGGGTTCTGCTGCTGAAGGAGGTTCTGTTGGGTCAGAGGCACAAGCTGAGGTTAAATTTTAATGATTTTAGAACTTGTTAAAGATCATCCATCCAGCTAACTGTCTATCCATCCATCCATTCAGCTAAAAGTCTATTCATCCTTGTATCTGATGAAACTGTTTTGTATTGTTCTTTTAAAATGAATGAATGAACATCAAATCAAATCAAAAATAAGTCTGTATCTCTGTGTTTATCATTGTCCTGGCATTGTCTCCTGTTGCCTCTGTCTCCTGAGTTCCTTGTGATTCCCTGAGTATGTAAGTTTGCTGCCCTGTCTATTTTATGTTCTTAATTTCTGTGGCCGTCGCGGACGCCATTTTGAAGAGTCCTAATGGTGAACTACTTTTTTTAAATCCAGCAGATTTGACCATTTCGTGAAACTCTCAAGCTCAGAAAAACTTGTGCTATAACGTCAGCTATGAAATATATTTTTTCTCAGCAAAGAAATAATTGTTTTACCGTGTTTTGTTGTAAAATCCTGGCTTCTTTGGCCGTCGCGGACGCCATTTTGAAGAGTGCTAATGTGGCGAACTTCTTTTTAAATCCAGACGCGTCGCGTAGGCCGCTGAGAAACATCCACAAGTTCACCCTCCATGTTAAAAAGTCTTCGTCTGACTCTTCGAAAACAAGCAATAAGGCTGCAGAGTAACACACTGGCTGCTAACTGCTATAGAGAGAGCACACACCAAGAGACTGAGGGGGACGCTTTTTTGTCACGGACCACATCCGGCGCTGACAGGATATAGTCTGTTAGCTGTCGTCCGAGCTCGTAAATACGTTATTTCGTTTTTACTGATAGATAATTAGTTATTAGCGGTACTGCATTTTAAATAAAAATAGCACAAATCCGCTTATGAATTATACAACTTAGTCAATCCACTCTAAAGCTAACAGATTATTTAGCTACGCTATAAGCGGATTAGCGCATTAGCGCTACCTAGCGGTCGGCCACCCACCACTGCAAATCACATTTGCATTTGAGGACGAAGCAGTGAGACAAGTCCATGCGCTCCATTTCAGATTAGCCAGAGTTCTGATGATGACGTGATCAGCCAGCCTTATCTGTCTCAGAGGACACAGTACAGTTCTCTGGGGAGGGAGGGTTGGGGTGCGACAGAAGCTTCATTTTCTTCAGTTGCTCCACTCTGGAGATTTTGTAGACAGCCTGTCCAGGCTGTCAGGGAGTCTGATTAGATTAGCGTGTGTTATCTTTAGGGCAGGCTCACAGTGTTCTTTCTGTGGCCTTGAAGTCCAGGTGGCTGTTTGGAATCCAATACACTCCAAATTATGGGAACTTTCCACCGACCCGAACTATGAATCAACCTCCAGATGTGACCCTCCTGGGTGCTGCACACGAGTCCCGAACCTTACCCGAACCTGGTCTGCGGTCCTCAGTGGCTGCCTCCACTTTGCGGCTCAACTCATAAAGCAGCTGATTCATTGATGTCACAGCTCGGATAACACTCTCTGTTGGAGAAGGGAGCTTCGACAGCGTGTTGATCGCCTCGGAAGTCTTCCTCATTTTCCGATAGAAGAGAACTCCACACAAGCCAAAAAGCAGAGCACCTACTATCATAATTCCAATTATGAATATATCCTCCACATCCTCGACAGAAAGCACGTCCAGGCATAACATCTTCCATTCACCCCAGGAATCCATGATATAACCTGCAGGATGCGACTGCAAAGGGCACGCCGGTTCCCCAGGACCGGAACGCTTCGTAGAAAAAATCTTATCAATAGAGTTAACAGCCCACAAAACAAGATCCATCGTAAATTTATGTTCGAGCGAGCACTGAAAAAAATAAAAACTGCAGACAAGACAAAGTGGCAAAGCAGGGAGAGGAAATCTCAGGAGGGAAGGAAGAAAGCTGCTGCTCCGTCCAGAGCCGGAAGTTGCCGACCATGGCAACCCCAAGAGTGTTTATGGCCCTCTCAAAAGGAACTATGTGAACTGAGTGATTATACCACTCATATTGGAACTCTTGCAGTGCCTCTGTGAGTGTCCCTGGACACTTTCACCACCCTTGCATCCCCCGCCCCCCAGCGGAATGTCAGCGTTACTATGTGCTTGTGTGTGGGTTTTTTTTTTCAGGCTATCTTCGGCAAAAGATTGACTGTCTGTTAGGATTGGTCACTTTCACCACTTATTCTCTGTCCAAACAGATCTTACTTGTAAATGGGTTTTCGAGGTTCAATATGATTTATCTGTATAAATAAAGTTTGAATGAATGCATATCCTTATCTAGTCAAATTTTTAATCTTTTCATTTAGAATCAGAATCAGCTTTATTGTCATTGCACCAGAGCACAATGAAATTACATTTCAGTTACAGCCATCTAAGAGAACATAACAATAGACATGGGGGAGGCGGAGGTGACTGAGGCCGCCGGGCAGTCGGGACTCCAATGATGGTGAAAATGTTCAAAGGGCTGAAGCCTTGAATTGAACACCGCACTAGAAGAAAAAATAAGCAGAGCCATGGATGACCATCAGGCTATATACCTCTGACTGGTCAGCCGTGTCACACCTGTGACTCCGTTGGTATTACTCGAACAGTGCATTCGCAAAGGGAACATTCAGTGCTTTCAGCACCACCATCTGGTGGTCAGTAGGGATGAAATAGAACAACTATTTCATCCATTCTGACTCTATTGTTACAAGTGGTATTTTGACTTTTTTCCTCAACAATTTGATTTTGGCTTAGAATGGTAAATGGACTGCATCTGTATACCTTTGAGTATCTTATCAAGACACTCAAAGTTCTTTACAACACAATCTGTTCCCTCATTTACCCATTCATACAGCACTCTACTATACAGTATAGAAAGAATAATCAGTGCTTTATCACATTCATACACTGATGGGACACATTTCAGAGGCAATGAGGGATTCAGTGTCTTGCCCAGGGACACTTCGGCATGCGATTACTTGTGGAATCGAACCCCCAACTTTCCCATTGGAAAACGACTGCTTCAAACCACTCAGCCACAGCCGACCAGATTAGGTAGATTTTCCTTTTTTCTCAATGTTTTAACTTGAAACTTGAAACAAAGAAAATCTTCCTCCCCTTTTTCTGAGTGGACCAAATACTTATGCATGTTTATATTGTGTGTTAAAGTCACAGCTTTATGTGTCTTGATGTCACAGCTCGGATAACACTCTCTGTTGGAGAAGGGAGCTTCGACAGCGTGTTGATCGCCTCGGAAGTCTTCCTCATTTATAGAGTGACCTATAAGAGTGGAGGAAGGAGTACGCAGATCGACTACATTCTGTGTAGAAGAGGAAACCTGAAGGAGATTGGAGACTGTAAGGTTGTGGCAGGGGAGAGTGTGGCCAGACAGCATCGGATGGTTGTGTGTAGAATGACTGTTGTTGCGAAGAAGAGAAAAAGAGTAAAATCAGAGAAGAAGACCAAATGGTGGAAGCTAAAGAAGGAAGAATGTTGTGAGAAATTCAGAGACGAGCTGTTAAAGGCTCTGGGTGGTAAGAAAGAGCTTCCAAGTGACTGGGCTACTACAGCAACAGTAATTAGAGAGACAGGTAGGAAGGTACTTGGTGTGTCATCTGGACAGAGAATGGATGATAAGGAAACCTGGTGGTGGAATAGTGAAGTGCAGGACGCCATTCAAAGAAAGAGATTAGCCAAGAAGAAATATGACAGTGAGAGGACTGAAGAGAGGAGACAGGAATATAAGGAGATGGGACATAGAGCAAAGAGGGAAGTAGCTAAGGCAAAGCAGAGGGCGTACAATGAGTTATATGGGAGACTGGACACTAAAGAGGGCGAGAAGGACTTGTACCGATTGGCAAGACAGAGGGATCAGGCTGGAAAGGATGTGCAGCAGGTTAGGCTTATTAAAGATGGGAATGGGAATGTTCTAACAAGTGAGGAGTGTGTGATGGGAAGATGGAAGGATTACTTTGAGGAGCTAATGAATGAAGAGAATGAAAGAGAAAGAAGAGTGGAGGTAATAGAAACGGTGGACCAGGAAGTGGGAAAGATTAGTGAGGGTGAAGTCCGGAAAGCTCTGAAAAGAATGAAGAAGGGGAAGGCAGTAGGACCTGATGACATACCAGTGGAGGTTTGGAAATGTCTCGGAGAGATGGCAGTGAGGTTTTTGACTCAAATATTTAATGGAATATTTGAGGGTGAGAAAATGCCTGAGGAATGGAGAAGAAGTGTGCTGGTTCCCATTTTTAAGAATAAGGGTGATGTACAGAGTTGTAGCAACTACAGGGGAATTAAGTTGATGAGCCACACAATGAAGATCTGGGAGAGAGTTGTGGAAGCAAGACTTAGACAAGATGTAACTATCTGTGAGCAGCAGTATGGTTTCATGCCAAGAAAGAGCACCACAGATGCCATCTTTGCTTTGAGGATGTTGATAGAGAAGTACAGAGAGGGTCAGAAAGAACTCCATTGTGTGTTTGTGGATTTAGAAAAAGCATATGACAGGGTACCAAGAGAAGAGGTGTGGTATTGCATGAGGAAATCTGGAGTGGCAGAAAAGTATGTTAGATTGGTACAGGACATGTATGAGGACAGCAGGACAGTGGTGAGATGTGCTGTGGGTGTGACAGATACCTTCAAGGTGGAGGTGGGATTGCATCAAGGATCGGCTCTGAGCCCCTTCTTGTTTGCTCTGGTGATGGACCGACTAACAGATGAGGTCAGGCAGGAATCCCCATGGACTATGATGTTTGCAGATGACATTGTGATCTGTGGTGAGAACAGGGAACAAGTGGAAGAGAACTTGGAGAGGTGGAGGTATGCTCTTGAAAGAAGAGGAATGAAAGTCAGTCGTAGTAAGACAGAGTACATGTGTGTGAATGAGAGGGAGGCCAGTGGAACAGTGAGGCTACAAGGAGCAGAGGTCACAAAGGTGCAGGACTTCAAGTACTTGGGGTCCACTGTACAGGAAAATGGGGAATGTGGTAAAGAGGTGAAAAAGAGAGTCCAGGCAGGATGGAGTGGATGGAGAAAAGTTTCAGGAGTGATTTGTGACAAAAAGGTGTCAGCAAAGGTCAAAGGAAAAGTTTACAAGACAGTGGTGAGACCAGCTATGTTGTATGGTCTGGAGACAGTGGCATTGACAAAAAGACAGGAGAAAGAACTGGAAGTGGCAGAAATGAAGATGCTGAGGTTCTCCTTAGGAGTGACAAGGATGGATAAGATCAGGAATGAGATCATCAGAGGTACAGCACATGTTAAACAACTGGGAGATAAAGTTAGGGAGGCCAGACTGAGATGGTTTGGACATGTCCAGAGGAGGGACAGTGGGTATATTGGTAGAAGGATGTTAGAAATGCAGCTGCCAGGAAAAAGACAAAGAGGGAGACCAAAGAGGAGATATATGGATGCAGTTAGAGAGGACATGGAGGTAGTTGGAGTGAGGACAGAGGATGCAGAGGACAGAGTGAGGTGGAGGAGGATGACTCGCTGTGGCGACCCCTGAAAAGGGAAAAGCCGAAAGAAGAAGAAGAAGAAGAAGTTTATATTGTGTGTTGTTTTTTATTTTTTCTTTCAACTAAAAAGACTCGACAAGTGAAGCAACTTGATCATATTTTTCATCTCCCCAGATGTCAACTTGTCTTTCTCTTCCATTACTACCGTAATCTGTTTGTGTCTGGTGAGTCCTGTCAGGATGCAGCAAGGGGAAATGTTACCGTCATTTGTGTTGAAAGACATCAGGTTTCATTTGTGCTCACACAAATCAACAGTAAATTATATGGTGGGGGTCTCTGCTTTCATTTGGCTACCAAATGGCTCCGGACAAACTCTCATGTAATATGTTACTTATATCTGTAATCTCAAAAGTCTTCTGTGTGCATATGTGTGTTCGTGCATCTTGAAAGCACTTATTAATCTGTCTGTGGCCTTTTGCCAGCTTATGAAGTCCTGATTGTGTCTCATTGTTTTGGCTTCATTTATTTGAACACGAACCCCATAATCATGCTTGCAAATATACAGCGTTAAAAAGGCGAGCTGCCATTTTCATCAGGACACAGACAAAGTGCATTTGAAATTACTCTGACTTCCTCTGAGCTGAGCCATCAGCGCCCGCACAATACCAATCAGACAAAAACTCTCATCTTCCGAGCTTGAAGCTTGACTACATTAATAATATTAATAAAAATGGAAATTGAATGTGTGGGCTAAGAGGTGGTGGTGGGGGGATGTCTTGAAATCCTCTAAAGACATCCGTCTTTGTCCATGACTCTTGTTTCTCTTTTCATTATTGACTCATTGAAAGTGAAGGCTAATGACAAAATAGTGTGCTAATTCCTGTAATTATCCATGTTTGTCTGAGGTAATTTGTGGATGACAGCGCTTCTTTCTCTGATCTTTAAGCCAGTAGCTTCGTGGGTGGCATTGTTGCTCACAAAGCATTTTGACAGGTCATGAATTATCGAAGTATGGATGTAGGTGGCAAAAGGAAAATAGCTCCCCTGAGGAATGCTTACACAACAAACATGACCCCTGTCAGCTAGCGCCAATAGCGCCAATGTACTTTCTGTGGAGAACGCTTCGGCATCGGCAGAGAAGAAAAGGAGTCACGTGTCTGAGCCGATGTACAGTGAGAGACTCATCAGGGACAAGAGACACATAACACTGGCAAAAGGTTTGAAGGACTTCGATTGTTTGGTGTCTTCCTGAAGATGTCACGTTTGAAGTCAGTTTGACCTCCGGTAGTAAAATCGTTTAGAAAATGACAATATGTTTCGACCTTCATGCCTAATGGATTCAGCAGTGATGTGAAGGAGCACAAAAGAAACGATTACCCCAAGCAGGAGGAACCCTGAATGGAGACAGGCTGTTTCAGACTTTTTTTAAAGCAGACACAGACTGAATTTTGCTGAAATTGTTAGGTGATATCTGACGATTTTACGAGACAGTTGTCGCTGTGTTTGTGTAGTAGTGTGTGCAATTTGTGGTGTCCTGCATTTGATAAAGTTTCAGGGTTGTTGCTGTTGTGTTTTTATGAGGTTAGAAGAAGAGAAAAGTTGCGCAGGGAGACAGAGATGTAACTAAAGGAATAGTTTGCCCAATTTTAAGTGGTGGTTTGTGGATCGCTTCTTGAACAGCCTAGGTTTGGAAAAATATGGTTGACCTCCAAGATGTCTAATCACTCAGACAAAAACACTGAAATGGCCATCCAGTGTTCAGCTAAAGATGTAAAGATTTGTTCCCCCATTTGGTAGGTGACCAGTTACCACCAGCAAGGCAGCAAATCTGAGGAAAGAAGAACCTAAACTCAGGCTCAGGCTTATGCCCCTTTTCCACCGGTCGGCTCGGGTCGGATGTTACGTCATATGTGCGTCGCAGAGACCCCCTTTCATCCTTTCCCACCGGCTATTCCGAGCGGAGCCGCGCGAGATTTCCTGAGATTTTCGGGCTGCTTTCAGAGGTGTACTGAAGCGAGCTCACCCGCTCCGGAAGGAGGGAGGAGGAGACGAGAGCTGTTTTTACGGAAGCGAGGGAAGCTATCAGGGCAGGACTTTTACATGAATAACACGGTAAAAACAATTGTTATTTTTTAAATTTATAGCAAAGATGGGTCTTCAGCTGAACGTGTCCTTAATAAAATCACGTACTGCTCAAAACTGCACGATTTTAAAAAGTAGTTTCGCCACGAGTAACACGCGGCGCGCGGGCGGCTTTATGTCTTTAAATGTAGCTCAATGAACAGATATAAAATATATTTCATAGCTGACTTTAATAGTACGAGGGCTCCTGAGCTTAACCACGCTTTAATATTGTCACGTATGGTCAAATGTGCTGCATTTAAAGTAGTTTCGCTTTGACTTTTTCCAAAACCTGTGTTTGCACAACGAAAATAAATTATAAAAATTCGAATTTTATTTCAAATAACTCCAACAGGATACATTTCGTATATGAACATGTTGTGATCACACTAGATTTTTTTGAAAAATATCAGCTTTGTGGTTTTTGATAGAATTGATAATATGTGAAACAAAGTAGAAAATAATGGACGTAGGTTGACACATTTATGTCTATAAAACATTGAATTTTATTTCAAATAACTCCAACAGGATACATTTCGTATATGAACATGTTGTGATCACACTAGATTTTTTTGAAAAATATCAGCTTTGTGGTTTTTGATAGAATTGATAATATGTGAAACAAAGTAGAAAATAATGGACGTAGGTTGACACATTTATGTCTATAAAACATTGAATTTTATTTCAAATAACTCCAACAGGATACATTTCGTATATGAACATGTTGTGATCACACTAGATTTTTTTGAAAAATATCAGCTTTGTGGTTTTTGATAGAATTGATAATATGTGAAACAAAGTAGAAAATAATGGACGTAGGTTGACACATTTATGTCTATAAAACATTGAATTTTATTTCAAATAACTCCAACAGGATACATTTCGTATATGAACATGTTGTGATCACACTAGATTTTTTTGAAAAATATCAGCTTTGTGGTTTTTGATAGAATTGATAATATGTGAAACAAAGTCTTTATTGTGTTCTTCTTCTAGTGGTGGCTAGTACTGTAGTAAATAGCTTGAGGAACACTACTGCCACCATGTGGTAAGACGAGTAGGATTCTGGACCCCGCCCACAGAAGGGGTACAAAAAAGCTGTGGAAACAGAACATAGATGTGACCCGACCCGAACTGAGCCGACCTGAGCCGATCCAACCCGAGCCGAGCCGAGCGGTGGAAAAGAGGCATTAATGTTTTGCCATCAATTGTAACTTTTATCTAAATCTGGCCTTCAGTGAACTGATTATTACATTCATCCTTTTCACATTAAGTATTATGCCAGGGGTTATATTTAACAAAGTGACTTCAACATGTTAATAGTAGCTACACAATGATAAGCAAAACACCTAGCAAGATGGCAGACTTGAAGTTTATGTTGTGACAGTAACATATTTCTATTTCAGTAGGACTGATGAGCTAAGGGCTAGTCAGAATGCAGCCAACCATGCTTACCGTCTTCAGCATTTCCAGATTCTAAAACGTCAAACAGTTCAAACAAATGCTATTTTGTAAATCTTAGACCTCCATCAATTTCACAATACTTAATTATTTACATGGAAGTTTATGGCTATTTGGAAGCTCAATAGGCAGGAGGAGAAGTAAGCTGCAGCACTTTGGTGCAACTTGTTACATTATCCACCTTATTCCTGGGGGCTCTACTGGTTCTGGGTACAACTTCCTGTCAGACAGGAAGGAGCAGTAAGATAGACTTTCAGGAGGATAACATCAGATGTTTTCTGCCATAAAAGCAGCTCGTGTGTTTATAAATTAACTCATATGAAGAAATGGAAAAATCTCTACAAATGTTTTAAGAGGTACTGGACTCTGATGCTATTGTTGTTCACTAGTGTCCACCAGTCACAGCCCAGTGAGATACTGGCTTTAGTACAAAGTGATTGCAGTGTAAAGTTTTTTTTTTAAAACAATGTTTGTATAAGCCATGATAAAATGTTGGAGTTACACTGCAGGAATCAACTTTAGTCTAGGCCCCCCTCTGACTAGTTATTAGCTCATCTATCCATTAAGAATCAAACTCTTCAAACTGAGGACATTTAAAGAACCGTTTACAACAAGCATGACATTAACAAGTTTCAAAATGTTTTTATATCTGAGAGTCGTGAACATGAACAGATAACTGATGTAAGAGCAGGCAGAGAGCTGCTGGAGCAGTTTACACTAACATTCCTATTACAGCATATTTTCCTCCTAGATGTTCCATATCCTGCATGTAATATACCTGTATGTGAAACTCTATATGTATGCATCTTTTAACAGATGTATCTGGCTGCTGGTTGTGTTTGTTTAGTACACTTTAGTTGAGTTTTTATTTTATTTTATCACAGTTATGTGCTCTCGTTGTTTGAAGAGTTTAAAAGTCCTGCCACTCAAAAACGAGCATGAGCTCTATTAGAGCATCTTAGCCTGCCAGCACCAGCCTGTGTGTATGTGTGTCGCGGGGTGGTGTTAAGTGGTCAGGCGTACTTCCTTTAGACTTGAACACTCCATAAGGTTAAACAAATATTTAATTCAAACAAACAAGCTCTAATGAACTTCCATTCTGTTTTCAAGCTGGAGAGCATGAAGCGAGTCAAGGTCCCTGTTCTCCTCCAGTGATTTCATTGGTTCCTGACTCCGCTCTGAACCCCTGCCATTCATTTGAAGAGAGCATGTGTGTGGGAGGGCAACCAAAGGGCCACTTGGATAGTTGGGGGTCCCTTCAGATTGCTGTAGCGCTCCTCCTCAGAGCCATGTGAGAGAAATCTGCCCCACCCATCAATTTTACCCATGCCCATCGTCCCTTTCCCCTGACCCCGACGCAGATACACACACATGCTGTCACGGCTAAAAACAGCCTGTGAAGAGCTGAGTGGATCTCCACTTCCACCTCTGAAAAATAATTCATAGTTCCCATGTGACGTAACATCAGGGACATTTCCGGTGCGTCCTCCATGATTAAAGGCTGCCTCTGAGCTCCCGTCCCTCCTTTGTCTGCCTCGGGTCTTGGGGGGCGGATCTCTGATGTTTCACGGTCACTATTGAATGTTCTATTAGAGAAGCCTTATTCACTTATGCATGCTCACAACCACACACAAATGGATACAGGGATGTATATGTAGATATCATATGTAGATATGTAGATGGGTATGTGACTGAATATGAATGGATGTGTATGTATATATGTATATGTATATACTGTATATACATATATATGTATATATAGATATTTGTAGGTATGGGTATATATATTTATAGTAATCTACTACAAAGTCATGAATGTTATGTGTCTTTTATGCACGTATGTTTTGTTGCTGTGTTCTGTTATGTACTTTGCAGGATTGCAGATGGCGGTTGGGTGGGGTTTCCTTGTGCTTTTTTTGTGGATATTTGTTTTGTAGTCTTACTTCCTGTCTTTCCTTTCTTTCTATCAAAAAAAAAAACAATTCATAATGGTGTGAAGAGGATGGCTCTGAGGTGAGAAGGGAGGCCATCTATAAA
>JBBPBX010094874.1:0-13298 GCA_038048925.1 Garcialebias charrua
GAATTTGGGTCTCGGGTGTGCTGCAATGGTTTTACATCTCTGTTGTTAAGAGCACCTGGGACTCAATTTTATATACACTTTAGACATTCATTCATAAACATCTTCATAAAAGTCACATATAGGGAATGGAGTGAGCACTATGGCTATGGGTGGCGGGATGACATCAATCTCGCCCCCATGCCTATGCTCACTCAACATTATGCATCTAGACAATTAGGGCCTGGGTTAGAGTTGGAGTGGAGGGGAAACTGGTATAATGCTAGCCTTTGCTCCTTCTCTTTCCCTTTTAAATACACTTTACAACAACACTCACCAACAGTACATTTGGGGGCGGGGGTGTGTGTGTCGGGGTCTTGATTTGTTAATTTCAATTTTATTTATTTATGTATTTATTTATATATTATTTATTTATTTTTCTCTTACCCCCTGGTTGCCTTGCGGACATTCTGGGGGTGGGCCGTCAGGGGTTGTGCTGGGGTGTGGGGGGGTTCGGGGCCTGCGGGTTCGCCGTGGGCGGGGCTGGCAGTGCGCTCCCTCTGGGGCTGCTTGGACTCGGGTGTCCTGTCCTGTCGGCGGGGCGCGGGGTGTGCCGGATCTTGGGACGTCTGCTGCTCTCCACCCCAGAATGAATGGGTCTACCTCCTGGGTTTGGATGTGGGCTGCCCCATGTAGGGAGCAGGTACATGTCTTGGACCTAGGGGGTATAGAGTGTGCATCGGGATTATGAATGGAGCGTGTCGTTATTGTTTGTCTTTCTGTGACTGAGGGTGAGGATGAGGGTGGGTCTGAATGAGTGTGTCTGTGTATGAATGTTTAAGTGTCAGGCTGGGACTTGGACTGCCCCCTCTCTGATACTTCTGAGGCTACCCAGTGTCGCGCTCCTGCCACGTGGCCCCCTGGTGGGTGTTCCTCTGCCTACGGGCGTGCTTGGGGCCCTCACTATCTGGGGCTGGGCGCTTGGGCGTTTGTCAGCTCGGCCTGGTGGCTGCCTGGTGGGGCTCGGGTCCTCTGGTCCTGTCAGGTCTGGACCTGAGGGATGGGCGTCCCCGGTGCCCGAGCCTCGGTGACCGGCCCTGGGGCTACGTCGGTGCAGCGGGCTCCGGCGGGGGCCTGTGTATTGTCGCTGTTGACCCCGGGGGGTCATTGTGTGTGGTCCCTGGTGGGGTTCGTCCGGTTCTTCCACTTGGTCGGATCTGGGGAGTGGACGAGTGGCTCGTCCTGTTCGGGTGGTCCTGGGGACTCTGGGCTCGGGGTCCTTCCTGGGGTCTTGGGCTTTGATCGCCCCTTCGTCTGTCTCGGGCTTTGGGGGGACGGGTCTCTGATGCTTCACAGTCGCTACTAAATGTTCTATTGGAGGAACCTTATTCACTTATGCATGCTCACAACCACACACAAATGGATGCAGGGATGTATAGTAGATGTATGTAGATGGGTATATAAATGAATATAAATATATATGTATGTATATTGTATATATATTTGTAGGTATGGGTATGTGTATTTATAGAAATCTTTTGCAAGGTCATGAATATTATCAGTCTTTATGCTTGTATGTTTCGTTGTTGTGTTCTGTCATGTGCTTTGCAGGATTGTGGACGGAGGTTTGGTGTGTTTGCCTTGTGCTCTTTCTGTGGACAATTGTTGTTTTGTTGTCTCACTTTCTCTTTTCTTTCTTTCTCTCTATAAAAAAAAATACATATTGGAGTGAGAGGATGGCTATAAGGTGTGAAGGGAGGCCATCTATAAATGGAAAAAAAAAAATCAATTTTTTATAGACATAAGTGTGTCGACCTGGCTTGTTTTTTTCTATGAGTATTTAACACATTATATCTTATATCTCAGAAACCACAAAACAGATATTTTTCAAACCAACAGAGTGTAATCACTACATGTTTATGTGCATACTGTAAGCTGTTGGAGTTATTTGAATTAAAATTCGATTTTTTAATAATTTATTTTCGTAGCACATGTAACAGGTTTGGAATTAGTCAAAACAAATCAATTTAAATCCAGCAGATTTGACCACAACGTGACATTAAGGACTTGTTAACCTGAGGAACCCTCGTGGTATAAAGCCAGCTATGAAATATATTTTTTAAGCTTTTATTTAGCTACATTTAAAAGAAAGAACGCCGATCGACCCCACCCGCGCGTGCATGTGATGTGCACGTGTCGACCTACTTTGTTAAATCCAGCTGATTTGACCACAACGTGAAATTATTAAGGAACTGTTAAGCTCAAGCACCCTCTTGATATAACGTCAGCTATGAAATATATTTTTTAAAGCGTTTATTTAGCTACATTATAGAAATAAAGACGGCTCACGTGCGCGCGCGGGCGCGCGCGTGCACGTGGCGAAACTACTTTTTTAAATCCTGCCGTTTTGACAACAACGTGAAATTATTAAGGAATAGTTCGGCTTAAGACACATGTTTGCTGTAATTTTAAATACAAATAATCAAGTCCTTCGGTGTTTGCTCCCTCGCGGCAGCCACTTCCTCAAACTCAGTCCAGCCTCCAACCCACGGTACGGGTCCAGCCAGCCTCGGACCTGCTCTGAGATGAGTCCGGAATCTTGGCGCGGCGCCGCGCATCTGTGAGGTGGAAATGCTCTCCAACGCGCACTTGGCATGTAAATATGACGTCACATCCGACCCGGGCCACCAAGTGGAAAAGGGGCATTAGTGGCTCCTACCTGGGTAGAGCTGGTAATGGACCCACAGGGTGGACGCGCTTCATCTGTAGCTAGGACATAGTGCCTCCTGCCTTGGAGAACATTCAGGTAGTCCCACCGCACGCAAGGTTCATCTGTAGCCAGGACTTAGTGGCTCCTGCATGGGTAGAGCTAGTAATGGACCCCTAGGGTGCGCGCGCTTCATCTGTAGCCAGGACATAGTGCCTCCTGCCTGGGTAAAGCTGGTAATGGACACCTAGGGTATGCGCGCTTTATCTGTACCCTGCATTTAGTGCCTCCTGTCTGGGTGAATGTTCATGCAGCCCCGCCGTGCGTACGGTTCATCTGTAGCCAGGATTTAGTGGCTCCTGCCTGGGTAGAGCTGGTAATGGAACCCTAGGGTGCGCGCGCTTCATCTGGACCTTGCACTTAGTGCGTCCTGCCTGGGTGAACGTTCAGGTAGCACCGCCGCGCTCACGGTTCATCTGTAGCCAGGACTTAGTGGCTTCTGTCTGGGTAGAGTTGGTAATGGACCCCCAGGGTGCGTGCGCTTCATCAGTACCCTGCACTTAGTGCCTCCTGCCTGGGTGAATGTTCAGGCAGCCCCGTCGCATGCACGGTTCATCTGTAGCTAGGACTTAGTGGCTCCTGCCTGGGTAGAGCTGGTAATGGACCCCTAGGGTGCACGCGCTTCATCTGTAGCCAAGACATAGTGCCTCCTGCCTGGGTAGAGCTGGTAATGGACCCCTAGGGTGCGCACGCTTCATCTGTACCCTGCACTTAGTGCCTCCTGCCTGGGTGAATTTTCAGGCAGCCCCGTCGCGCGCATGGTTCATCTGTAGCCAGGACTTAGTGGCTCCTGCCTGGGTAGAGCTGGTAATGGACCCCTAGGGTGCGCGCGCTTCATCTGTACCCTGCACTTAGTGCCTCTTACTTGGGTGAACATTCAGGCAGCCTCGTTGCGTGCATGGTTCATTTGTAGACAGGACTTAGTGGCTCCTACCTGGGTAGAGTTTGTAATGGACCCCGAGGGTGCGCGCGCTTCATCTGTACCCTACACTTTGTGCCTCCTGCCTGGGTGAACGTTCAGTCAGCCCCGCCGCGCACGGTTAATCTGTAGCCTAGGACTTAGTGGCTCCTGCCTGGGTAGAGCTGGTAATGGACCCCCAGACTGCGCGCGCTTCATCTGTACCCTACAATTAGTGCCTCCTGCCTGGATGAACGTTCAGGCAGTCCTGTCGTGCGCATGGTTTATCTATAGCCAGGACTTAGTGGCTCCTGCCTGGGTAGAGCTGGTAATGGACCCCCATGGTACGCACGCTTCATCTGTACCATGCACTTAGTGCCTCCTGTCTGGGTGAATGTTCATGCAGCCCCGCCGCGCGTACGGTTCATCTGTAGCCAGGACTTAGTGGCTCCTGCCTGGGTAGAGTGGGTAATGGACCTCCAGGGTGCGCGCGCTTCATCTGTAGCCAGGAATAAGTGGCTCTTGCTTGGGTAGCGCTGGTAATGGACCCCCAGGGTACGCGCGCTTCATCTGTAGCCAGGACATAGTGCCTCCTGCCTGGGTAGAGTGGGTAATGGACCTCCAAGGGGCGCGCGCTTCATCTGTACCCTGCACTTAGTGCCTCCTGCCTGGGTGATTGTTCAGGTAGTCCCGTCGTGCGCAAGGTTCATCTGTAGCCAGGACTTAGTGGCTCTTGCATGGGTAGAGTTGGTAATGGACCCCTAGGGTGCGCGTACTTCATCTGTACCCTGCACTTAGTACCTCCTGCCTGGGTGAACGTTCGGGCAGCCCCGCCGCGTGCACGGTTAATCTGTAGCCAGGACTTAATGGCTCCTGCCTGGGTAGAGCTGGTAATGGAACCCTAGGGTGTGCACGCTTCATCTGTAGCCAAGACATAGTGCCTCCTGCCTGGGTAGAGCTGGTAATGGACCCCTAGGGTGTGCGCGCTTCATCTGTACCCTGCACTTAGTGCCTCCTGCCTAGGTGAATGTTCAGGCAGTCCCACCGCGCGCACGGTTCATCTGTAGCCAGGACTTAGTGGCTCCTGCCTGGGTAGAGCTGGTAATGGACCCTCATGGTGCGCGCACTTCATCTGTACCTTGCACTTAGTGCCTCCTACCTGGGTAGAGCTGGTAATTGATCCCCAGGGTGGGCGCGCTTCATCTGTACCCTACACTTAGTGTCTCCTACCTGGGTGAACGTTCAGGCAGCCCCGCCACGTGCAAGGTTCATCTGTAGCCAGGACTTTGTGGCTCCTGCCTGGGTAGAGCTGGTAATGGACCCCCAGGGGACACGCGCTTCATCTGTACCCTGCACTTAGTACCTCCTGCCTGGGTTAACGTTCGGGCAGCCCCGCCACGTACACGGTTCATCTGTAGCCAGGACTTAGTGGCTCCTACCTGGGTAGAGCTGGTAATGGAACCCTAGGGTGCGCGTGCTTCATCTGTACCCTGCACTTAGTGCCTCCTGCCTAGGTGAATGTTCAGGCAGTCCCACCGCGTGCACGGTTCATCTGTAGCCAGAACTTAGTGGCTCCTGCCTGGGTAGAGCTGGTAATGGACCCAAGGGTGCGCACGCTTCATCTGTAGCTAGGACATAATGCCTCCTGCCTAGGTGAATGTTCAGGCAGCTGCGTTGCGCGCACTATTCATCTGTAGCCAGGAATTAGTGGTTCCTGCCTGGGTAGAGCTGGTAATGGACCCCCATGGTGTGCGCACTTCATCTGTACCCTGCACTTAGTGCCTCCTACCTGGGTAGAGCTGGTAATTGACCCACAGGGTGCGCGCGCTTCATCTGTACCCTACACTTAGTGTCTCCTGCCTGGGTGAACGTTAAGGCAGCCCCGTCACGTGCAAGGTTCATCTGTAGCAAGGACTAAGTGGCTCCTGCTTGGGTAGAGCTGGTAATGGACCCCCAGTGCACGTGCGCTTCATCTGTAGCCAGGACATAGTGCCTCCTGCCTGGGTAGAGTTGGTAATGGACCCCCAGGGGGCGCGCTTCATCTGTACCCTGCACTTAGTGCCTCCTGCCTGGGTGAACGTTCAGGTAGTCTCGCGTATGCAAGGTTCATCTGTAGCCAGGAATTAGTGGCTCCTGCTTTGGTAGAGCTAGTAATGGACCTCAGGGTGCACGCGCTTCATCTGTACATTGCACTTAATGCCTCATGACTGGGTGAACGTTCAGGTAGTCCCGCCACGCGCAAGGTTCATCTGTAGCCAGGAATTAGTGGCTCCTGCCTTGGTAGAGCTGGTAATCGACCCCTAGGGTGTGCGCGCTTCATCTGTACCTTGCACTTAGTGCCCCCTGCCTGGTTGAATGTTCAGGCAGCCCCGTCGCGTGCATGGTTCATCTGTAGCCAGGACTTAGTGGCTCCTGCCTGGGTAGAGCTGGTAATGGACCCCCAGGGTGCGCGCGCTTCATCTGTAGCCAAGACATAGTGCCTCCTGCCTGGGTAGAGCTGGTAATGGACCCCCAGTGTACGCGCGCTTCATCTGTACCTTGCACTCAGTGCCTTCTGCCTGGGTGAACGTTCAGGCATCCCTGCCGCGCGCACGGTTCATCTGTAGCCAGGACGTAATGGCTCCTGCCTGGGTAGAGCTGGTAATGGACCCCTAGGGTGCGCACGCTTCATCTGTACCCTGTACTTAGTTCCTCCTGCCTGGGTGAACGTTCAGGCAACCCCGCCGCGCGCATGGTTCATTTGTAGCCAGGACTTAGTGGCTCCTGCCTGGGTAGATTCTGGTGGTTCTTTGGTTTTCTTACTTTTAAGACAGATTGACAAAAAATACAGTAATAAGGAAGAGAACATGTAAGCACAATCCTTTTATTTTATTTCAGTTACATAAGAACCAGCATGTTTTCAAGTTGTGTCCATCCCATCTAGGTCCTCTCGCTCGATCCTCTGCGTCGTCATCGACTAGTCAAATAGGTCCCTTATCTTTCTGGCTTGCACCACATTGAGGTGCATCTTATAGAATCGGTCCACCGTTGCGGAGTCATGGCACATGAATCTAGTCAAGGTGTCGCGAACCTCACGGTTGTGAAAGTCCCTGACATGGTTGGACACGGACGTCTGGATGTCCTGGAAGTTAGGCAGTCCTGAAAGCTCCATCTGTTCCCATACCTCCCAGAGAGATTTTAGTAGAACCTTGCCCGTGTTTTGACTAGTCATGTAGAAAAATGTCTCCCCCGGCAGCTCCAGTTTGGCCCTCATGTTCAGCCACCGTTCCGCCCAGGAGAACTCCTCATGGGTCAGGTACACCTGTGCCATACCAAAGGCACGGCTCGTTTTGTGCTCCTTCACCTGTGGAGGAGACATGCAAATTGGTCAGCTCGCCACCATGCTACGCTGGATTTACTGTACGTTGAGCTAGTAGCTCCCAACTTACATTCACAATAAAGCCTTGGGTATGGTCACCTGCCTTGGCTGCTTCCACCTCAGACACAGTCATGCCAGACAGAACGCCTACCCGGTGGCCATAGAGAGAAGTGATAAGGGCAGCGAAGTAGCCGTAGAATTGATGCCTCAACTGAGGGCTTTCATCATCTTCCATCCTGTCTACGTGGATTGAGAGAGAAGGAGAGGTTTAAATTAAACACATTTGCTCACAATAGGATGTAGGTAAAAATTCAAGTCTTACCAAGTAGCTCAGGGATTCTGGAGCGGGCCAAGTCCTGGCACTTCACAAGGTTCGCTGCCGTAACAATGTTTTCCAACTTGGCCTCTTTAGTAGCTATTTGATGCAGCACCACGTCTTTACGCAGCCGCTTGAGAGGCCTGTAACGTCCTCATGATACCATTCTTCTGTGACCTGGACATCCTGCATGACGGCAGTGGCGTTTCTATAACATACTTCATGAACTGGGTCACATTGTAGATATGGATGCGGGTAGTGGTGCTGACTTTCTCTTCTGACAACAGCTTTTGCGACCAACTGCAGAAACACATTGTCACGTTAAGCTTGTTACATGAACACATTGCGGCAACCACAAACCAGCTTACCTTAGGATATGACCAACATCATCCAGGAAGAGCCAGGTGCTTAGCTGAGTATGACCACGGGCCATGTGCCGGAGAAAACTATTGACCCGATTCACATTAGACGTGGCGTTCTCCTTGCCTTTGCGTCTTGAATTCATGCTCATCAGATAGCACTTGTAGCCTTCCACATAATTAACTGTTGGATAAAGCAAGAGCAGGCGTTATTTAAACACACCCAAGCCACATTTAGAACAATTTAAAAGGCACATCTTACCCAACGAATCTGGAAAATGAGCTTCAGGCTCCTGGTCCTCGCATGCTGAATCCGTGATTGAGTCAGGGACACCACATGCAGATGATGGGCCGGGTTCCTCCTCATCTGAACTGGGGAACTGTGAGACAGTGGATGCATGTGGCTCCTGACCCCCAGTTCCTTCACGTTCAAAGTCAGTGCTTACACCCTCCATAGTGAGGTAGGACACTAGAGGGGGAGAAGGTTCCGTCTCCCTGAGAGCCATGAGTAGCTCAATTGTCTTGGCCTTCCTCACAAGATCCATCAGTTCATTTTATACATCAACAGTTAGCTCTGGGTGTCCCTGGAAGAGGTGCTTATCCAGGCGGCCGGAGCTGTAGGAGCATGCCTGAACTAGACACTGGCTGGGTCTCACGTTAACTCGTCTACTTGCCAGTTGCAATAAAAGTTGTCTTTCTTTCAGATTTTCTACAAAGTGCCTTCGTTTTAAATGGTTTGACATGGCCAAGAAAGTCTTCTTACAAATCGGACACGTGGAAAGCTTTCTGGGTGGCATAACTCTAACACAGAAAATTAAAGAAATGGATTACCTCTGTTGCTCCTGATGTTTCTCCTTCTGGTGCTGGTCAGTGAATGAGTCAACCTCCTGGCAGCTCTCAGTTTTATACACCACCTCTTCATTAGATGATTGCTAACACTTGTGTAGGACAAGGCCACACCATTGCATTACTATAGGTACAACTCTAGTAACACCTCTTAAAGGCACACAGTTGTGCCGCCGCTTTGGCGCAGGGGATAAAGCGGGTGGAACGTATGCTTGAGGCTGAGCCTCTCCACAGGCGTCGCGGGTTCACGTCCCAGACCAGACGAGCTTCTTTATGTGGTGTCTCCCCCCTCTCTACCGTTTCGCCCTCTCCCTCTCCAATAAAGGCCACTAGCACCCAAAAATGTAAAACATAAATTTTTTAAAGGTACACAGATTAAAAAAAAACAGAAAAAAATGGTTGTAGATTTTTCTCCAGACGTTACCCATGGAGGGGGTCAGTCAGGCAGGCGGTGGTCCCTGGGGGTCCGCACGCGCAGTGGAGCTTCGGCCAAAGCAGGGGGGGTCGGTCAGGCACCCTTAGCCAGACTTTGTGGCCCCTCCCTGGGTGGGACATTTCCTCCACATTTGTCCACATCATTTCATTTGCAACGCTTTAACATTGAATTTGAGGGCCAATGGCCCCACATTCCCTAGCCTTTGCACACCTTCGCACTCCTTCAAACTCCTTCGCACTCCTTCGAAATCCTTCGCACTCCTTCAAACTCCTTTGCACTCCTTCAAACTCCTTCGCACTCCTTCAAACTCCTTCGCACTCCTTCAAACTCCTTTGCACTCCTTCGCACTCCTTCAAACTCCTTTGCACTCCTTCAAACTCCTTTGCACTCCTTCAAACGCCTTCAAACTCCTTCGCACTCCTTCAAACTCCTCAAACTCCTTCGCACTCCTTCAAACTCCTTCGTACTCCTTCAAACTCCTTCGCACTCCTTTGCACTCCTTCAAACTCCTTCGCACTCCTTCAAACTACTTCGCACTCATTCGCACTCCTTCAAACTCCTTCAAACTCCTTCGCACTCCTTCGCACTCCTTCAAAGTCCTTCACACTCCTTCAAACTCCTTCATACTCCTTCAATCTCCTTCATACTCCTTCAAACTCCTTTGCACTCCTTCGCACTCCTTCAAACTCCTTCGCACTCCTTCACACTTTTTCAAACTCCTTCGCACTCCTTCAAACTCCTTCAAACTTCTTTGCACTCCTTCAAACTCCTTCGCACTCCTTCAAACTCCTTTACACTCCTTCAAACTCATTCGCACTCCTTCGCACTCCTTCAAACTCCTTCACAATCCTTCAAACTTCTTTGCACTCCTTCAGACTCCTTCGCACTCCTTCAAACTCCTTCGCACTCCTTCAAACTCCTTTGCACTCCTTCAAACTCCTTCGCACTCCTTCAAACTCCTTCTCACTCCTTCAAACTCCTTCGTACTCCTTCGCACTCCTTCAAACTCTTTAGCACTCCTTCAAACTCCTTTGCCTTCCTTCGCACTCCTTCAAACTCCTTCGTACGCCTTCAAACTCCTTCGCACTCCTTCCAACTCCTTCGTACTCCTTCAAATTACTTCGCACTCCTTCAAACTCCTTCGCACTCCTTCAAACTCCTTTGCACTCCTTCGCACTCCTTCAAACTCCTTTGCATTCCTTCAAACTCCTTCGCACTCCTTCGCACTCCTTCAACTTCCTTCAAACACTTTCGCACTCCTTTGCACTCCTTCGCACTCCTTCAAACTCTTTTGCACTCCTTCAAACTCCTTTCCACTCCTTTGCACTCCTTCAAACTCCTTTGCAATCCTTCAAACTACTTTGCAACTCCTTCAAACTCCTTCGCACTCCTTCAAACTCCTTCGCACTTCTTCAAACTCCTTTGCACTCCTTCAAACTCCTTCGCACTCCTTCGTACTCCTTCAAACTCCTTCGCACTCCTTCAAACTTCTTCGCACTCCTTCAAACTCCTTTGCATTCCTTCGCACTCCTTCAAACTCCTTTGCATTCCTTCAAACTCCTTCGCGCTCCTTCGCACTCCTTCAAACTCCTTCACAATCCTTCAAACTCCTTCAAACTCCTTCCCATTCCTTCACACTCCTTCAAACTCCTTCACACTCCTTCAAACTCCTTCGCACTCCTTCAAACTCCTTCAAACTTCTTTGCACTCCTTCAAACTCCTTCGCACTCCTTCAAACTCCTTTACACTCCTTCAAACTCATTCGCACTCCTTCGCACTCCTTCAAACTCCTTCACAATCCTTCAAACTTCTTTGCACTCCTTCAGACTCCTTCGCACTCCTTCAAACTCCTTCGCACTCCTTCAAACTCCTTTGCACTCCTTCAAACTCCTTCGCACTCCTTCAAACTCCTTCTCACTCCTTCAAACTCCTTCGTACTCCTTCGCACTCCTTCAAACTCTTTAGCACTCCTTCAAACTCCTTTGCCTTCCTTCGCACTCCTTCAAACTCCTTCGTACGCCTTCAAACTCCTTTGCACTCCTTCCAACTCCTTCGTACTCCTTCAAATTACTTCGCACTCCTTCAAACTCCTTCGCACTCCTTCAAACTCCTTTGCACTCCTTCGCACTCCTTCAAACTCCTTTGCATTCCTTCAAACTCCTTCGCACTCCTTCGCACTCCTTCAACTTCCTTCAAACACTTTCGCACTCCTTTGCACTCCTTTGCACTCCTTCAAACTCTTTTGCACTCCTTCAAACTCCTTTCCACTCCTTTGCACTCCTTCAAACTCCTTTGCAATCCTTCAAACTACTTTGCAACTCCTTCAAACTCCTTCGCACTCCTTCAAACTCCTTTGCACTCCTTCAAACTCCTTCGCACTCCTTCGTACTCCTTCAAACTCCTTCGCACTCCTTCAAACTTCTTCGCACTCCTTCAAACTCCTTTGCATTCCTTCGCACTCCTTCAAACTCCTTTGCATTCCTTCAAACTCCTTCGCGCTCCTTCGCACTCCTTCAAACTCCTTCACAATCCTTCAAACTCCTTCAAACTCCTTCCCATTCCTTCACACTCCTTCAAACTCCTTCACACTCCTTCAAACTCCTTCGCACTCCTTCAAACCCCTTCGCACTCCTTCAAACTCCTTCATACTCCTTCAAACTCCCTTGCACTCCTTCGCACTCCTTCAAACTCCTTTGCACTCCTTCGCACTTTTTCAAACTCCTTCGCACTCCTTCAAACTCCTTCGCACTCCTTTGAACTCCTTCAAACTCCTTCGCACTCCTTTGAACTCCTTCAAACTCCTTCGCACTCCTTCAATCTCCTTCGCACTCCTTCGCATTCCTTCAAACTCCTTCGCACTCCTTCAAACTCCTTCGCACTCCTTCAAACTCCTTCGGACTCCTTCAAACTCTTTCGCACTCCTTCAAACTCCTTCGCACTCCTTCAAACTCCTTCGCATACCTTCAAACTCCTTTGCACTCCTTCAAACTCCTTTGCAATCTTTCAAACTACTTTGCACTCCTTCAAACTCCTTCGCACTTCTTCAAACTCCTTCACACTCCTTCAAACTCCTTCGCACTCCTTTGTACTCCTTCAAACTCCTTCGCACTCCTTCAAACTTCTTCGCACTCCTTCATACTCCTTTGCACTCCTTCAAACTCCTTCAAACTCCTTTGCATTCCTTCAAACTCCTTCGCGCTCCTTCGCACTCCTTCAAACTCCTTCACACTCCTTCAAACTCCTTCAAACTCCTTCAAACTCCTTCCCATTCCTTCACACTCCTTCAAACTCCTTCACACTCCTTCAAACTCCTTTGCACTCCTTCAAACCCCTTCGCACTCCTTCAAAGACCCTCATACACTTTCAAACTCCTTCATACTCCTTCAAACTCCTTTGCACTACTTCGCACTCCTTCAAACTCCTTCGCACTCCTTTGCACTTTTTCAAACTCCTTCGCACTCCTTCAAACTCCTTCAAACTCCTTCGCACTCCTTCAAACTCCTTTGCACTCCTTCGCACTCCTTCAAACTCCTTAAAAATCCTTCAAAACTTATTTGCACTCCTTCAGACTCCTTCGCACTCCTTCAAACTCACACTCCTTCAAACTCCTTCACACTCCTTCAAACTCCTTCGCACTCCTTCAAACCCCTTCGCACTCCTTCAAACTCCTTCATACTCCTTCAAACTCCCTTGCACTCCTTCGCACTCCTTCAAACTCCTTTGCACTCCTTCGCACTTTTTCAAACTCCTTCGCACTCCTTCAAACTCCTTCGCACTCCTTTGAACTCCTTCAAACTCCTTCGCACTCCTTTGAACTCCTTCAAACTCCTTCGCACTCCTTCAATCTCCTTCGCACTCCTACTCCTTCGACTCCTTCGCATTCCTTCAAACTCCTTCGCACTCCTTCAAACTCCTTCGCACTCCTTCAAACTCCTTCGGACTCCTTCAAACTCTTTCGCACTCCTTCAAACTCCTTCGCACTCCTTCAAACTCCTTCGCATACCTTCAAACTCCTTTGCACTCCTTCAAACTCCTTTGCAATCTTTCAAACTACTTTGCACTCCTTCAAACTCCTTCGCACTTCTTCAAACTCCTTCACACTCCTTCAAACTCCTTCGCACTCCTTTGTACTCCTTCAAACTCCTTCGCACTCCTTCAAACTTCTTCGCACTCCTTCATACTCCTTTGCACTCCTTCAAACTCCTTCAAACTCCTTTGCATTCCTTCAAACTCCTTCGCGCTCCTTCGCACTCCTTCAAACTCCTTCACACTCCTTCAAACTCCTTCAAACTCCTTCAAACTCCTTCCCATTCCTTCACACTCCTTCAAACTCCTTCACACT
>JBBPBX010094875.1:0-13298 GCA_038048925.1 Garcialebias charrua
TCATTTACAAGAGCGACCTGTCTACAAACTAAAGAATGATGACAACAGCAACAGTAGATATTCCTTAAACAATCAACAATAGACAAACATAAGAGAAATACAGATTTTTTTTTAACAAAAACAAAGATGTCAAAGTAGCAAAACAGACAGATTATAAGGCAGATGGTGTTCTCTGTTGATCGATTCTTACGGTATGCATACTAGTGAGGGTCCTCGTTGATGATCATGGTTGTTTTGGATGGATGGTGTTTGGGCTAGTTGCTTTGTGAGGATTAATCCTCCTGAAGGTACTCCTCACTTCAGCTGAGGACATGCTCAGAACTCCTCTTCTGAAGGTGAGGAGAGTCTGGTGCTGGGTGCTCTGTTTGGGTCTTCAAAGCAAGTATAGAAACTGTTAAGAGCATCAAACAGTGATGGGTCCCTAAGGCAATTCCCCCCCCCCCCCTGCTTTTATAGTCTGTTATGTACTTAATGCCCCTCCACATGTTCCATGGGTCTTGTGAGGTGAATAGTCCCTGGATCTTCTGTGCGTATGTTGCTTTGGCTCTCTTAATACCAGCAACCAGCTCTTTCCTTGTCCTTCCCAGTTCCTGTGAGTCACCAGACCTGAAGGGAGTATTCCTGGCTTTCAGCAGAGTATGGACCTCTGCATTCAGCCAGGGGTTCTGGTTCAGGTAGCACACCACAGTCCTGGTGGTGGTGACATCTTCAGCACACTTGCTGATGTATCTGAAAATAGTAGATGTGTATTCCTCCAGATCCAGTTCCCCCTCATTTATAACAGCCTCCCTGAAGACCTGCCCGTTGGTGCATGCAAAGCATTCCTACAGTACAGCGTCACTGGGCCACATGGTAACGGCCCTCTGTATGGGTCTGGAACGTCTCAGTGGGGGGACGTAGACAGGGGCCATGAAGATGGAGATGTGGTCAGAGAGGCCGAGGTGGGGGCGGGGTACGGCTTTATATATATATATGCGTCTTGTATGTTGGTGTAAACAGGTTATAGTGCAGGTCTATTCAACTGGCGGCCCGCAGGCCATTTCCGATTCGCAGGTGACTTCAATCAGGCCCACCAATGACTTTAAAAAACTGGGGGCGTGGGGTGGTGTTCTGAGTTTGGGTTCTGATTATTGCGTTTATGATTCAATGCATAATTCAACGTGGGCAATGACAGTGAGACCTGGAGGGGTGTGGTTGGGAGGAACGGCCCCCCTGATCTGAACCCGAGTGGTGTTCTGTTATTGGACTTCTGTGCTTGTCATGGATTGTCCATAACGAACACCATGTTCAGGCATAAGGGTGTACATATGTGCTCTTGGCACCAGGACACCCTAGGTCGCAGTTCGATGATCGACTTTGTTGTCGTCTCATCTGATCTGCGGCCGCATGTCCTGGACACTCGGGTGAAGAGAGGGGCGGAGCTGTCCACTGACCACTACCTGGTGGTGAGTTGGCTCCGATGGTGGGGGAGGATGCCGGTCAGACCTGGCAGACCCAAACGTATTGTGAGGGTCTGCTGGGAACGTCTGGCAGAGTCTCCCGTAAGACGGAGCTTTAACTCCCACCTCCGGGAGAGCTTTGAACACGTTCCGAGGGAGGCGGGGGACATTGAGTCCGAGTGGGCCATGTTCCGCGCCTCTATTGTCGAGGCAGCTTATCAGAGTTGTGGCCGCAAGGTTGTTGGTGCCTGTCGTGGTGGCAACCCTCGAACCCGGTGGTGGACACCGGCGGTGAGGGATGCTGTCAAGCTGAAGAAGGAGTCCTATTGGGCCTTTTTGGCCTGTGGGACCCCGGAAGCAGCAGATAGGTACCGACAGTCCAAGCGGCATGCGGCTCGGGTGGTTGCTGAGGCAAAAACTCGGGCGTGGGAGGAGTTCGGAGAGGCCATGGAGAATGACTTCCGTACGGCTTCGAGGCGATTCTGGTCCACCATCCGGCGTCTCAGGGGGGGAAAGCGGTACGCGACCAACACCATTTATGGTGGGGATGGCGTGCTGTTGACCTCAACTCGGGATGTTGTGAGTCGGTGGGCGGAATACTTCGAAGACCTCCTCAATCCTACTGGCACGTCTTCCACTGAGGAAGCGGAGCCTGGGGACTTTGGGTCGGGCTCTCCAATCTCTGGTGCTGAGGTCACCGAGGTGGTTAAAAAGCTCCGCGGTGGCAGGGCTCCAGGGGTGGATGAGATTCGCCCTGAGTTCCTTAGGGCTCTGGATGTTGTGGGGTTGTGTTGGCTTACGCGACTCTGCAATATCGCGTGGACATCGGGGGCAGTTCCCTTGGATTGGCAGACTGGGGTGGTGGTTCCCCTATTCAAAAAGGGGGACCGTAGGGTGTGTTCCAACTATAGGGGATCACACTCTTAAGCCTCCCTGGTAAGGTCTATTCAGGGGTTCTGGAGAGGAGGGTCCGTCGGATAGTCGAACCTCGGATTCAGGAGGAGCAATGTGGTTTTCGTGCTGGTCGTGGAACACTGGACCAGCTCTACACCCTCAGCAGGGTCCTGGAGGGTGCGTGGGAGTTTGCCCAACCAGTTTACATGTGCTTTGTGGACTTGGAAAAGGCATTTGACCGCGTCCCTCGGGGGTTCTGTGGGGGGTACTCCGGGAGTATGGGGTACCAGGCCCATTGATATGGGCTGTTAGGTCCCTGTACGACCGGTGTCAGAGCTTGGTCCACATTGCCGGCAGTAAGTAAATTAAGGACCATGGGAGACCGGGCTTTCAGTGTGGCTGCCCCCCGCCTGTGGAACTCTCTTCCTGACTGTCTGAGAGCCCCACAGTCTGTGGTTGAATTTAAGAGCGGCTTGAAGACCTTTCTTTTCAACCGAGCATACTCTACCTCCTCATGATTCTACTTTTGATCTAAGGGCCAGTTTACACGGCGCGTATTTTGAGTGTAACCGCTACTTTCTCTTTGCGACTTTGCTTATCGCCTACACGACGCTGCTGGCCCCCCTCGATGACACCGATACTTTTCTGACCCTGCTCTCAAGGTGGAAGTTTTTCGCAGACCCCCCGCTGATAATGTAAACATCTCCCGTGGAGCTTTTGTATCAACCACATGCGCGCAGCCCGCACGCGCGGACAGTGACATTTCACGTGTCACGTTGCAAAATATAACAGTTTAACAATAATAAACAGTATTTATGTTGGCGTGGGAGATGTAAATTTATCTGAACTACAGTATCTATCTGGACTCGTTACATTTTTTAAACAGTGCGTAACGTGCTGTGAAAATGAAGACACAGGTTTATTTTTTATTTATTTATTTATTCAGCACCAAAGTTTAAACACAAACACTGAGAATTAAACTGAACACACTATTAAAACACGTGAACCGAACTGTAACTACGTTAATGAACTGGACTCTTGCTGTATTCATCTGGACCCATCAGAACCGCCGAACCATCAGCCTGTTGGAACGACAGCTTCTCCACCTGGCAGAAATAAATAAATAAATAAAAACTCCGTTGTTGTGTGATCAAAGTAAACACAAGCACACATTATATTAAGAATGTTGATTTACCTGCTGTAAGTCAGCTGTTTATCACGGCGTAAAGTCCGGTTCTGGTCCACAGTCCACTGAGCGGTTCTGGTCCACAGGCTCAGTGCAGCTTGTTAGATGAAGCGGGTCCCACTGACTCAAATCTGTTGACTCTTATCCAAATTCCAGCTTTAACTTGTTGTTAACTTGTTGACAACAACTTGTAGTTAGCTGATTTTAGCCAGAGAGGAAAACAGACGAGGCAGCTGCTCTGTTTACCTCAGGCAGCGCATGCGCAGTAGTGAAGGTTCCAAAAATCACAGCGCCATCTAAAGGCCCAGCATGGTAACTACAGTGAAATCATGAGGACGGGGGTGGAGGGGGAGAGAGTCGTATCCACAGAATTCGACAGTGTCAACGCAAAACTTTTCACCTAATTAACATACCCAAAAGTTGCGTTTCCCCCACACAGTGTCCGTGTAAACAGGGCCTTAGTTGATACTGTTATTGATTTTACTTGTTTTATTGTCATTTAATTCTGTTGCACTTTGTAGCACTTTGAGATTTGCATTACTGAAAAGTGCGTTATAAATTGAATTCATTATTATTAGTAGTAGTAGTAAGTCAGGCTCGTTTCCAGTGAGAGTTGGACTCCGCCAAGGTTGCCCTTTGTCACCGATTCTGTTCATAACTTTTATGGACAGAATTTCTAGGCGCAGCCAAGGTGTTGAGAGGATCCGTTTTGGTGGCCTTAGAATCGCTTCTCTGTTTTTTGCAGATGATGTGGTCCTATTGGCTTCATCAGGTCGTGATCTACAGCTTTCACTGGAGCGGTTTGCAGCCGAGTGTGATGCGGCCGGGATGAGGATCAGTTCCTCCAAATCCGAGGCCATGGTCTTGAGCCGGAAAAGGGTAGCATGCCCTCTCCGGGTCGGGGAGGAGGTCCTGCCCCAAGTGGAGGAGTTTAAGTATCTCGGGATCTTGTTCACGAATGAGGGAAAACTGGAGCGTGAGATCGATAGGCGGATAGGTGCAGCGTCCGCAGTGAAGCGGGCGCTGTACCGGTCTGTCGTGGTGAAGAGAGAGCTGAGTCGAAAGGCAAAGCTCTCAATTTACCGATCGATCTACGTTCCCACCCTCATCTATGGTCATGAGCTTTGGGTTGTGACCGAAAGAACAAGATCTCGGATACAAGCGGCTGAAATGAGTTTTCTCCGCAGGGTGTCTGGACTCTCCCTTAGAGATAGGGTGAGAAGCTCAGTCATCCGGGAGGGACTCGGAGTAGAGCCGCTGCTTCTCCACATCGAGAGGAGCCAGTTGAGGTGGCTCGGGCATCTGGTTAGGATGCCTCCTGGACGCCTCCCTGGTGAGGTGTTCCGGGCATGTCCCACCGGGAGGAGACCCAGAGGAAGACCCAGGACACGCTGGAGGGACTATGTTTCTCGGCTGGCCTGGGAACGCCTTGGGATTCCCCCGGAGGAGCTGCTCCAAGTGGCTGGGGAGAGGGAAGTCTGGGCCTCCCTACTTAGGCTGCTACCCCCGCGACCCGACCCCGGATAAGCGGAAGAGAATGGATGGATGGATGTATGGATGGATGACTCAATGCAATGAAATAAATTTAAAAAGTAACAGATCATTGTAAAACAGTTTATTTACATAATAATGGATTATTATTATTATATACTGTACACAAGTATTTTCTGACTTCCCCTCGAAGAAGACAGGTGTTTTTCTTCCCTCTCCTACCTTCCTTCTGTTTTTTCTCTGTCCTGCATATCAGAGCTCTCCTTACACATCTTCCGAAGCGTAAATTATTACGGATCTGATCAGCTGGTCTCTCAACGCAATTGATAAAATTTTCTCCTGACTGTGCTGTCCATTGAGGACGTAGGAGACACCTACATCATTGGATTTGGATTATTGGATTACTAATGAAAAGTGCGTTATAAATTGAATTCATTATTATTATTATTATTATGGATTTATGATAACAGGGTTTTTGCTTTTTGCAATCGGCGGATACCTGGGATATCGACTAATTAGGAAGACATTGGCAGCAGTTTTGGCCATGGTAAAGCTGCCCGCCTTATGTGAAGGATTACTCCATGCTTCGAGCTCTCAGACTAATATGCTTTGTGAGCTGAACCATAAGCTGGACGGGATTTCTGAGGATTGTGGGCCACTTGCAGCTCCTAGGACTCGCCGGCATGAAGGAATGGACCTTGGAGAAGACTAACAAGCACGGGCCGGCGGAATGTCAACAAATCTGGCTGATTGAATTTGCCATTGAGTGAACCAGCAGAACTGAAGTCAGACATGAAATCATTAGTCGGCCTGCCCTAAACAATTGTTGTTTATCTGAATCTGGCCTCCCCTCTGGACTTAAATAGGCCAACTGATTTTTAATTGCTGCTGGGTGGTATGTAAGTTAAGAAGCTCTGCTTACCCCACCCCATGCCCCGAGAAAATCTGTGGAACCTTATCAGAGTGGACCGGCTGAGAGACACTATAACATCTTTTTACCAGGACTACAGAAACTATCTGGAAGTGTTCATGGACAATCTCACCGTCTTGTCCACCCCACCTCCACCCCCTACCCCGCAAAATGTATTATGTCTCTCTATACTGCTTTTTTACTGAGGTAGATCTTTTTTGCTACCTTACACTGTGCCCTGTGTCATGGACATGGTGTGAGAGACCTTTTTTTAAATACCTTGTTTCCTCATGTTCTCTTCCCCTTTTCTCATCAAAGTGAAAAGGGCAGTGCTTCATAGAAACAGCAGCCCCGGTACACGTTTGTCTATCCTTCAGATGGGTGTATGGAACGTATTTTTGCTGTATTTAACTGTGCAATGACAATAAAGTTGATTCTGATGATATCATACCATACCATTTTATTTATAGAGCACCTAAAACAGCAACAAGGCCAACCAAGGTGCTGTACAAACAAACAAATAACAGGCAACACATAAGCAACATACAAAATGAAGTAAAAAACAGAATATAGACATAAAAACGTTGCAGATAATAAATATAACGACCGACCTGTGTGAAGCAAACAGGTTCAAACACAGATCATCTGGTGTTGAAAGCATTCGCTAGATGTCCAGCACCTGAGCTGCTGGCTTTCAGAAACTGTGGCCCCCTGAGCAGTTTTGTTGAATAACCCTGGTCTAGTGTGTTATTTCCCATGTTGGAATGGTCACATGCTGATAAAATCTTGGCAAAGTGTTTTTCAAGTTTACATGAGTAAAATCACCATCCACCATGTAAAAAGCTTCCTGATGCTTTTTTTGAAGCAATTGCTGATGTTATCATCTAGCTCCTGCAGAGCATTGGACTACAATATTCTCTTACTTACGGTATGTACAAAGCTCAGAATCACATACTACCATCAAACATTCAAGAGTATTTTGTGAAAAGGAATAGTTGTTATAATTTAAAGGGAACAGATATTTTTGTAAAACCGAAGTATAGAACCAGTTTAAGGGGTAGGTCTACTTCAACACAGGGATTATGTTTATGGAATAGTTTGGATAATGATATTAAAAAAGAGAAGTCATTATTTATATTCAAGAAAAAGATTAAGAATATATTGTTGATAAGATACATATAAGTTAGTTAATATTAAATGGACCATAAATGAAAAATTGTGATAAGTTATGCATTTTGTTGTATTATTTATAGATGTTTGTTGCTTGAATTGATTGTTTGAATTGATTTTTGTTAAGAAGGGGCAGAAATGATAAGATTTCATTGTTCTTCTGCTGCCTTTCATTTTATAAGTATTTTTACTTTCTTTGTTTTGAAATTGTCTTTGTGTTTTTAAAATTGAAATCAATTAATAAATAAACTAAACTAAACATCTTTAGCATTAGCATCTGGAGCTATGTAGTCTATATATTGTCCTTGCATAAAGAAAGTTTTAGTTCTAATGAAAGACCTGATCCTCGGTGGTGAAGGAGTTCTTCAGATCAAGCGGCAGGAATTTGTTTCAGTCAAACTTCAGTCTGGTTTTTGTCTCGTCCTCATTTTTGTCCTGACCTGCTGGAGATGACTTGGAGATAGATACTCCTCTGGCTTTATGTTACTTTGTGTCCTGGAGACTCCGCGGACATCTGTTTTCTGCTCAGACTTCATGATGTCTGGTTTGATCCTGTGGATCTGTTGCAGGTGGTGTTGTGTCCTCAGACAGAACAGAACTACAGAGGTCAGAGGTGAGAACTGCAGAGGTCAGAACTGCAGAGGTCAGGACATCAGAAGTCAGAAATACAGAGGTCAAATGTCACAACTGCAAAGGTCACATGTGCAGAGGTCAGAACTATAGAGGTCAGATTTAAAGAGGTCAGAGGTGAGAACTAAAGAGGTCAGAACTAAAGAGGTCAAATTTCACAACTGCAGAGGTCACATGTACAGAGATCTGAACTGCAGAGGTCAGATTTACAGAGGTCAGAGGTGAGAACTGCAGAGGTGGGAACTGCAGAGGTCAGAACTAAAGAGGTCAGAACTGCAGAGGTCAGGACATCAGAAGTCAGAAATACAGAGGTCAAATGTCACAACTGCCAAGGTCACATGTACAGAGGTCAGAACTGCAGAGGTCAAAATACAGAGGTCAAATGTCACAACTGCCAAGGTCACATGTACAGAGGTCAGAACTGCAGAGGTCAGAACTATAGAGGTCAGATTTAAAGAGGTCAGAGGTGAGAACTGCAGAGGTCAGAACTAAAGAGGTCAGAACTGCAGAGGTCAGGACATCAGAAGTCAGAAATACAGAGGTCAAATGTCACAACTGCCGAGGTCACATGTACAGAGGTCAGAACTATAGAGGTCCGATTTACTGAGGTCAGAGGTGAGAACTGCAGAGGTCAGAACTAAAGAGGTCATAACTACAGAGGTCAAATTTCACAACTGCAGAGGCCACATGTACAGAGATCTGAACTGCAGAGGTCAGAACTAAAGAGGTCAGAACTAAAGAGGTCAGAACTACAGAGGTCAGAACTACAGAGGTCAGAACTGCAGAGGTCAGAACTATAGAGGTCAGATTTACAGAGGTTAGAGGTGAGAACTGCAGAGGTCAGAACTAAAGAGGTCAGAACTGCAGAGGTCAGAACTGCAGAGGTCAGGAGATCAGAAGTCAGAACTACAGAGGTCAGAACTACAGAGGTCAGAGGTCAGAACTACAGAGGTCAGAACTGCAGAGGTCAAAATACAGAGGTCAAATGTCACAACTGCCAAGGTCACATGTACAGAGGTCAGAACTGCAGAGGTCAGAACTATAGAGGTCAGATTTAAAGAGGTCAGAGGTGAGAACTGCAGAGGTCAGAACTAAAGAGGTCAGAACTGCAGAGGTCAGGACATCAGAAGTCAGAAATACAGAGGTCAAATGTCACAACTGCCGAGGTCACATGTACAAAGGTCAGAACTATAGAGGTCCGATTTACTGAGGTCAGAGGTGAGAACTGCAGAGGTCAGAACTAAAGAGGTCATAACTACAGAGGTCAAATTTCACAACTGCAGAGGCCACATGTACAGAGATCTGAACTGCAGAGGTCAGAACTAAAGAGGTCAGAACTAAAGAGGTCAGAACTACAGAGGTCAGAACTACAGAGGTCAGAACTGCAGAGGTCAGAACTATAGAGGTCAGATTTACAGAGGTTAGAGGTGAGAACTGCAGAGGTCAGAACTAAAGAGGTCAGAACTGCAGAGGTCAGAACTGCAGAGGTCAGGAGATCAGAAGTCAGAACTACAGAGGTCAGAACTACAGAGGTCAGAGGTCAGAACTACAGAGGTCAGAACTAAAGAGGTCAGAATTGCAGAGGTCAGGACATCAGAAGTCAGAACTACAGAGGTCAAATGTCACAACTGCAGAGGTCGCATATACAGAGGTCAGAACTATAGAGGTCAGAACTACAGAGGTCAGAATTGCAGAGGTCAGGACATCAGAAGTTAGAAGTACAGAGGTCAAATTTCACAACTGCAGAGGTCACATATACAGAGGTCAGAACTGCAGAGGTCAGAACTGCAGAGGTCAGAACTATAGAGGTCAGAACTACAGCGGTCAGAAATGCAGAGGTCAAAATAACAGAACTGCAGAGGTCAGATCTAAAGAGGTCAAAACTACAGAGGTCAAATATCACAACTGCAGAGGTCACATCTACAGAGGTCAGAACTGCAGTGGTCAGATTTACAGAGGTCAGAGGTCAGAACTGCAGAGGTCAGAATAACAGAACTGCAGAGGTCAGAACTGCAGAGGTCAGAACTACAGAGGTCAGAACTGTAGAGGTCAGAACTGCAGAGGTCAGAACTGCAGAGGTCAAATGTCACAACTGCAGAGGTCAGAACTACAGAACTGCAGAGCTCAGAACTGCAGAGGTCAGAACTACAGAGGTCAGAACTGTAGAGGTCAGAACTGCAGAGGTCAGAACTAAAGAGGTCAAATGTCACAACTGCAGAGGTCCGAACTACAGAACTGCAGCAGCCAGAACTACAGAACTGCAGAGGTCAGAATATCAGAACTGTAGAGGTCAGAACTGCAGAGGTCAGAACTACAGAGGTCAGAACTGTAGAGGTCAGAACTACAGCGGTCAGAAATGCAGAGGTCAAAATAACAGAACTGCAGAGGTCAGATCTACAGAGGTCAAAACTACAGAGGTCAAATGTCACAACTACAGAGGTCAGAACTACAGAACTGCAGAGCTCAGAACTGCAGAGGTCAGAACTGCAGAGGTCAGAACTACAGAGGTCAGAACTGTAGAGGTCAGAACTGCAGAGGTCAGAACTAAAGAGGTCAAATGTCACAACTGCAGAGGTCAGAACTACAGAACTGCAGCAGCCAGAACTACAGAACGGCAGAGGTCAGAATAACAGAACTGCAGAGGTCAGAACTGCAGAGGTCAGAACTACAGAGGTCAGAACTGTAGAGGTCAGAACTACAGCAGTCAGAAATGCAGAGGTCAAAATAACAGAACTGCAGAGGTCAGATCTACAGAGGTCTAAACTACAGAGGTCAAATGTCACAACTGCAGAGATCAGAACTGCAGAACTGCAGAGCTCAGAACTGCAGAGGTCAGAACTGCAGAGGTCAGAACTGCAGAGCTCAGAACTACAGAGGTCAGAACTGCAGAGGTCAGAACTGCAGAGCTCAGAATTACAGAGGTCAGAACTACAGAGGTCAGAACTGCAGAGGTCAGAACTGCAGAGCTCAGAATTACAGAGGTCAGAACTGCAGAGCTCAGAATTACAGAGGTCAGAACTGCAGAGGTCAGAACTGCAGAGGTCAAATGTCACAACTGCAGAGGTCAGAACTACAGAACTGCAGAGGTCTGAACTGCAGAGGTCTGAACTGCAGAGGTCAGAACTACAGAGGTTAGAACTACAGAGTTCAGAACTACAGAGGTCAAATGTCACAACTTCAGAGATCACATCTACAGAGATCAGAACTACAGAGGTCAGAACTACAGAGTTCAGAATAACAGAACTGCAGAGGTTAGAACTACAGAGGTCAAATGTCACAACTGCATATATCACATCTACAGAGTTCAGAACTGCAGTGGTCACATTTACAGAGGTCAGAAATGCAGAGGTCAGAAATGCAGAGGTCAAATGTCACAACTGCAGAGATCACATCTACAGAGTTCAGAACTGTAGTGGTCATATTTACAGAGGTCAGAAATGCAGAGGTCAGAACTACAGAGGTCAGAACTGCAGAGGTCACATCTACAGAGGGAAGAGGTCAGAACTTCAGAGATCAGAACTTCAGAGATCATATTTTCAGAGGGCAGAGGTCAGAACTTCAGAGATCAGAACTGCAGTGGTCAGATTTACAGAGGTCAGAACTGCAGAGGTCAGAACTGCAGAGATCAGAACTGCAGTGGTCAGAACTGCAGAGGTCAGATTTATAGAGGTCAGAGGTCAGAACTGCAGAGGTCAGATTTACAGAGGTCAGAACTGCAGAGGTCAGAACTGCAGAGGTCAGAACTACAGAGATCAGAACTGCAGTGGTCAGAACTACAGAGGTCAGATTTATAGAGGTCAGAGGTCAGAACTGCAGAGGTCAAACTGCAGAGGTTAGTCAGAAACACAGCCTTTTGAAAAGAGCAGCAAATATTCAGTTCTGTTTATTATTCCTGACTTATTTTCTGACACTTTGGATCTCTGGTTTCTGCATTGGTGGTTTAAATTTATGGCACAAATATGAAAACAAAATATTATTTTTGTTCAGCAACAGAGTCTGAAATCCCAGATCCTCCCGGCTCTCAAAACAAATGCTCCCAGATTTATATAGTCCAGGAGGACACTGGAAAGATTTCAGGAAGTAGTCCTGACCTTCACCCAGCTGTGCTCCAGAGTCATTCCTGAACATAGTTAGCACCAGCTGTGATTCAAACTGATGTGAAATAATTAAGAAATAAACAAAAGCGCTAATATACAGTGTTTCTTAAAACCTTTTCATTCGTAATAAGAGCAGAGCCAAACTGTGACCTCTGACCTTTCTACTTCCTGTCTCATGACGATTGCGTGATTAATCTATTCTGGTCAATAAGCTTCTCGTGGGCCACATGACCTGGACCTGGTTCTGGTTCATCAAGCTTCTCCTGCTTCTGAAGACACACGAACGAGTAAACAATATAAAGAGTTAAAGATGTGAATCTTTTGAATCAGTCACGCTTTGGTTTGTTTCCTCTTTAGAGCTTTAAAACATGTTTCTGTCTCATCAACAAGCACGTTCTGAATGGTTCCAGTTTTCGTTTCAGGGTTTAACACCCCTCCAGCCCTCGTCTAACCAGTAACTGGACCCCCCGAGACTTCTGAGTATTACCCAAACAATACTACGGTCAGGCCCTCTTAGGCTGGGTTCGAGAAAGATTCAACTAGGCACTAACAACCTTAATCTGCAGGACGCACCCCTATTTCACCTCACAGCTCTTAGAGTCAAGCAGCAGTGACCACAAAGTTTACCATAAGGTATCCTGCATTATGGCTGCTCTTCCTCTATTTAACGTTTTGCAATTGTACAAGACCTGGTAATTTTCCTAGGCCAGGACAAGTTGGCCATTTGGGGATGCTGTTCAAAAATCGAACTAAGTAACCGTTCAAAACCTCCAAAAATCTCAGAACCAAGCACACTTCCTGGATAAGTTCAACAAAGAGTGTGTATCATTCAGATGCCATCAGGAAAATGAGTCCAACACTCTAAGATTTTCATGCTTTGTGTTTTTAATCATAAATTTACACAAGGTTACATTCGTAGCCTTCAAAAATCCAACAGCTTTGAAAGCAAATGTGTTTAAAAAAATGCAGTATTGTTACGTCCACCAATAACATAACATATTAAAGGAGGACACGGACTCAAAACATAAGGGTTCAAACTTTCAATTTATTAAAAATCGGCTTCCAGTTGGGGAAAAAGAAAATTTAAATGAACCGCTAATTCCTGTGTCCACCCAAAAATAAACACAAAAACCCAAAGTAAACTTAAAGATGGGGACCTGGTGGGCCGGCCAAACAGAACAAAAAAGATACCACAGTGGGCCAACCCTATACAGGGCCGTCGAAGTCACTGAGTACCAGACTAAAAAAAGGCTACAAAAACCCTATGGTAAAAGAAGAAAACAGGGCTACCAGTCCCACCAGGCCAAAATTACTACCAAAAAAAATACAAAAGTGAACAAAATACCTGAGGTGGCTGGGGTCACTGACAGCAAGCCACAGCTCCAGGACAAAGGGAGCCTAACAGATTTCAAAAAGAGTGTCTCAAACAGAGTCAAAAGGCAGAGTGAGCCAGAGAGAGAGAGAGAGAGAGAGAGAGAGAG
>JBBPBX010094877.1:0-13298 GCA_038048925.1 Garcialebias charrua
AACTCTTTTAACAATCGACGTATGTTCTCTACCTCTTCCGAGGTCAGAGGGCCTTTGAGACGACAGTGTTTATTCTCGCTTTCTATAGGAGAGAGAACCTCTCCTATTTTTAGCGACTGTGATACGACCTTTTGACCTGGGCACACCTCAGAGGGTGTTTTGTTTTGCATGTGAGCCTCAACAGCAGTTACAGCGCACTGTTTCATCACTGATTGTTTAAACTGATGTTGTAGCTCAAGGCCTTTTTTGAGAAGTTTTTCTCTTTGTCGTTTGCTCTTCTGCCATATCAATTCAATCTTTGCTTTGAGCAGCTGGTTATTTGTGTGCTCGGAGTTATCAAAGACAATGTCACGCATTGTACCAGTTCGGTCATCCTCTGTATCATTCAAGTTTTCAAACAACCAACTTATGTCCACTATCTCCTCAGAGCTTAGAGGTATGTTGCCTTTTTTCTGGAACTTCTGTGATTTTTTGCCGGTCTCGGACTGTTCCGTTCGAGGGGCAGGAGGGGCTTGTCCTTGAACTGGGGGTTCCTGTTCGGACCCCCTTTTGTGATATGGTTTACTTTTGTGACCATCTTTCTTATCTTTAGGACGTGCGCCCCCCTTTTGAAATCGTTTTCCGTACTCTGGGTCTTGTCTGAGCCACTGCGGTTCATAGTTCCAGCGGGCATCAACATGTCGTGGATTGTTAGTTTGAAAAACATGTTTCTTCTCGCCTTTTTTAGGAGAGGGAGTTGATGAACTTGTCCCTTCCAGCTCCAGCGAGTGGGATTTGACCTTTTCTTGGTAATGTAGTTCACGCTCTGGTTTTGTTTTTAACCAGATCGGGTCAGGGAGTTGACGAACATCAAAACCATTTATAGCACACCGTTTTATTTTTAATTGCCTAATCTCACGTTTTAACTCAAGTTTTTCTTGTTGAAAATTTTCTCTTCTGCGAATGTTATTTTGCCTTAACAATTCAAGCATTTCTGTGAGCAGCTGTAAAGCTTCATCACAATCGTTATCTCCCATCTTTTTGTTTTGATTTTGTTTGATCTCACGTTTTAACTCAAGTTTTTCTTGTTGAAAATTTTCTCTTCTGCGAATGTTATTTTGCCTTAACAATTCAAGCTTTGCTGTGAGCAGCTGTAAAGCTTCATCATAATTGTTATCCCCCATCTTTTTGTTTTGACTTTGTTTGAATCAATAAGACGGTATTTATTATAGTGTATGCAAATAAATGCTTTCTTAGCGGTGAGTTATTTAACTAAAACAGCTTTCTGGGTTTATTCCTGTAATCTATAAACAAGTCTTTTATTCATTCAGTACCTTTTTATTTGTTTTAGGTTTTACCTTCAATGAAAATGTTGTAAGTTAAAGCCTTTGTGGCCGTGTTAACTTAATAGACCTATCTTTTAAAACAATTACTATTAAACCACGCTTGATGTTTTCTGTCTTTCACTCAAACGACTTCTTAAAGATTTCAAATAAATGCAATGTTCACACTAAAATGTTAGCAGATTTTGTTTTATTTTGCTCCAAGAGAATGTATTTCAGATTCAGTAAAACTGTTTGAGTTGCCGCAGTTATCTGGAGTGAAAAATGTAATTTTGTTTGTTATTTTAAACGTTTTATTTAAAATAAACTGGAGCCATTAGTTGTACACAGAAAACGTTAAAAATGCCATTTTTTAACTAAAAGTGTACAGTGTACACCAATTCTATGTAAAATTCAGAGATGTGACGAGCTTAATGTGGAAATGCTCTGTTCTCCATGATTTTTTTTATTTTTTATTTAATTTGAAAATCAAATAAAAGATGCTTTTTGAGTGTTATTTTAAATCTCTTCAGTATTTAAAATGAGCATAAATTGTTTGTCTGTACCTCTGTTATTCTAAAATTTGTATTTAGAATAAACAGGAGTTTTGTTTGTGTACAGAACAATTTTAAAAGCTGGTAATTCACCATAAAAATGCTGACTTCTCATGATGTTCTATGAGAAAACTCATCTGTTAACGTCTTTTAACCAACAGGGGGCAGATTCAAGTCTTAAACTTATCACGAGGTGACCTTTTCTTTCTACTTCCGGCCGCTAGAGACGGCTTGTTGACTTCTTGCAGCTTAGCCGTTAGCTTGCGAGTAGCATCTAACAACTCTGTAAAAATATCAACATTGGAAAGAGTTGGAGCCTGTACGTGATAAACGCTCGAACTGCGTTCTTGTCAGAGACACATCTGTATGATTAGACAGTTTAGATGGCTTCAAATGAGTTTTTAAACTTTCAGTGAAATCTCCGTTTGTTCTGTGAGAGTGAACTGCTTGTCACCCAAAGTGCACCTGGAAATGACGACACAAATAGGCGGGTCGACGCAGCGCGTCACCAGCTCTGCTGAGCGAGGCGGAGCTCGCTACACAGATACGTGACGTCAACCAATCAATCACAGCGTTTGTAGTTCATTCCAAGCATTCATGGTGAATGTAGTTTCTTACCTTCGACCAGTGCAGTGCCGGAAATGACGACAAAGTGGGTTGGTCGCAACAGCGTGCGTTCCCAATCCAGCGAATCAGCGCTCGCTACGAGAGTGATTGACAGCTCACAGCTCTCGTTTTATCCAATCACAGCTCATAAACAAACATGCATGACACGTCTCTTTAACGTTAGCTTAGCACAATAGAACACAACGTTATAGACTCTTAAACAACTCCAACGCTTCAAATTAACTTCCCAAAATTCTGAAACGTGGCAATCACATTTAAAACAGGCACAGCTTAGCTACGCTCAGTAACCCAGCACTTCAGCTGTTGAACAAACACAGACTCTCTCGGAGCGCGTCAAGGTCGGTTCCGGTCCACTTTTTCATGGAGCAGAAACTCTGGTCTGAACAGAACCACTATCCGACAACGTTCTAACAGTAATATGCATTCTTGACCTGCTCTAACATGTAAAAATACCAGCACAGCAATCTTGTAGATGTTAAATTAGCTTTTCAGGCAATTTGACTCGGCGGTCATTTTGCAGTGAGATTGCCTCAGCTTGTGCACAACGTAATCTGGACCGGGTCCTTATCAGAACCACCAGACACTTCCAACACAGCGTGACAGATCCCCACCAAACTACTTATAGCGTTTCAAAAGTTGAACAAATAACAATTTCAGCTTCAAATGTCATTAACTGCAGTCCTGCAATCGTTCTGAACACTTTTCCAGCCAAAATAATTAATCTGTTAGAGTCTAAAACTTGGATCCTAATATGCAAACATGACGTTACAGTTCATGAGAGATCACAGATTTATGAATAATCTTTCAGAAAACTCGTACGGCCACCAGATGAAGTAAACATGAGGGAGACCACATATTGTGTCTTTAAACACATACAGTGCCACCCAGATGTAACTAAAGGATTTTAACAGGGGTCAGTATTAAGCTGACCTCTTTATCCTTAATTAATCTACTTATTCAGATTGAATAGTAATTTCACGGATTCTTTTCTTTTTCAGTTTACCCAATATTTCTGTGATCTTTATGATGGATAAATAAACAAGCCCATTAAGTGACAGAGACGTTAACTTAGTTGGTATGCCAAAGACACTACCATTTATTTAAGATAAATCACTAAATTAACACCATTACACTTGATTGACATGATTTCACTTTCTTTCAATTTAATACGTCAGCACAGTTAAATTTAACACAACAGACTTCAATACTGGATGTTAAACATATTTAGTCTGAGGGCTCTTTAGCTTAAAATAGTTTCCAGCTTAGAATTGAGGGAAAAAGATAGGAGGAAGATGGAGAGATGGTTTAAAGGAAATTATCGTGAGCATGATACCAAAAGTGACACTTCCATCCGACTTCTGCTAAAATCCAGGTACGTTTGTAAACAGCTCTTTACCTTTCGACGACGAGTCTGATAAAGAAATGACACCAGCCTTCAGATGCACAGAGTCCTTCAGTCCCAGCACGTCCAAAACTGGTTCTAGTTTACGTTTTCAACGTCTCCTGGGTTCCGCGTTGGTCATCAGAAAATGCGTCAGCTCCTGGCCTCTGACTTCAAGATAAACTTATTCCAGGAAGGAATAAACAAAGTTTTGAGCTTACGCTCGTTCGAAGTGGACTCATAACAGCATGTTATTTAGTCCTTAGCTGAATGACTGTCCTTGGCGGGTGACAGGCATTCATTCAGCTCTTTGGGACGTCTCCATGTCTTGAAGTTCCCAGAAACTCTCAGGAACTAACTCGTTCCTTCAAAACTCTGAAGCGTTCACGCAAACAAACGCTTTTACTCAAAAATGTTGAGATTAGAACACACTTTCCTCATTGGTCCGTGGGCCAAGAGGAGTGTGAAAACGTGAAGTGAAAAACTCAAGGTTGACAGCAAGTCTGCTTAGATAACAAAGAGGAATGTTTTGGAAAAGTGTCTGAAAGAGAGGAGACATCTCGACGCTACCGAGAGTTTCAGCTGAACTCAACAAAAACAACTCCTGAGCAAGTCAATCTGACACCTCATTCAACTTTGTCATAGATATTTTGAGTAGACACTTTCATTTGGTCAAGCAACACAGAAATACTACATATTAAAAGAATAACAGCATATAACATATATCATGAAAATGACAAAAGTTATTCTTTTGATTACATTAGAATAAAATCAAAGATAGAAATAGTCTCTTTTGGTGACTATGTGACTAATTTGTAGTAAATGTCTTGCTTTACTGAGAGGTCAGTAAAGGTCATCTCTGGAACAGTTCAAAAGTACACAGGTGGATCAAAGTGGACACGGTCATGTCCACTACACAAACAACAATGCTAAAAGATCGAATTTTGTTTTAGCTCTAAACATCTCCTGCAGTTAACGGTTTGTAAATGACCAAGTAATTACGTTCTGTAAGTTTCATAAAAATCTGTCCTGTAGTTCATGACTTATTTAGATAAATAGTGACCATTTTTGCTAACTAACACTGAGCTAAGTAGTTCACACCTCCAGAGCAGGAGGCCGGGCAGCGACAGAGTCAGTCCGAGCAGAGGAGGCTTTTTTCGGACACATGAGCTGGAAACGGTCGGTGGACTCTCTGGAAGCGCCAGAGCTCCAGAGCAGGAGGCCGGGATGCGACAGTCAGTCTGAGCAGAGGAGGCTTTTTTCGGACGGACACATGAGTTGGGAATGGTCGGTGTACCCTAGCGGACAAAAGTGGTACTGCACCATTTTTTGCCAAAATGTAAAATGGTCATATCTGAGCCAGAAATTGGTATAAAAATATGGGAAAAAATCCATAAACAAGTCTCACCTCTATATTGGTCGCAGGGCATGCAAATTAGGCAAAAAACTGCGACCTATAGTCCGGAAAATACGGTACAGTAGTTGGTATCTGACTGGAGTTAATGTATCAGCCGAAAATGGCCCGTAGCTCAGACAAAGTTTTAAAATTTTGGCTCCTTTTGGTAACTGACTTCGACACCTTCCCTTCTAACATGTTCAGTTATTTGTTCCAGACTGTGAAGGAAAGTGAAAAAATGAAATGAAAAACTTGGATCGCATTTTAAATAAACATTCGTATTTGGTGGGATTTTTCCAAATCCAAATGCAAATAACGGAGCATAAAATAAAATGTTTGTTTTAGGTGGGAATGACTGTAAAAGTTCGTCTTGATTTCTGTTTAAGGATGCCGCACAATATTTAAATTTCAAAGCACATCGGCAAATTATAATATCTCTTTTGAATGTTTGTAAAATGCTTGCAGCTGATTTTATTCACACAAATACCTTTTTTAAGCAATATTTTGAAAATTTGCAACAAAAGAAAACATTTTTAAACAATTTATTGATTTCTTGTCACAGAATTATATTCACATTTTTTTTCTTCTTTTTTTTTTTTACAATTACCGTTCTTTTTTTAATGGTATTAAACACAATGTTAAAGCAACTGTTTAACACACACACACACACAAATACTAGTATCCAATCTATTCATGACACAATCCATACAGTATTCAACATTCTTTGGTACAAACGATTTGTTGCTTTTTTAAATAATTCTACATTTGATGCGTCATTTCTCATCTCCAATTTGAGATTTGAGGCAAAAATGAATGCTTAATTTAAATCACAAAAGACAAAAAATTACGATTCTTTAATATGTTTGAGTCGTAAATAGACAAAACAAACTTTTGAGTAAAGTGTCTTTCGGATCCTTCAGCCCATGTTTGATTTTAATTAGAACAGCATAACGTCCTTGGGAGGCTTTACCGTATTTGTTTTCCCATTCTTAACTTCTCTCTAAAAAACAAAACCCTCCCTTTAAAATCTGATTACGGTAGTTGGTGGGTTTAATAAGGCTTGGTGTCCTCCAGTGTGTAATCTGGCATTTAAAACTCACATTAATTATATTCTGCTCCTGTGAATGCAGCAAAACAGAATATAAACACAGCACCGGCACATTACGGTAAGTGTTGGATGTTTCAGTAAACAGTTAACCTTTAGCAGCAGTCGGAGCTCTCTCGGCTAGGGCATACATTTCAACCAGGTCTTACCAGGAGTTGCTTACATTGGGGGATGAACAGAAACAAGCTGATGGAGGATCTAAGATGCTGTTTGTAACGGAGTTTAGGATTTTAACTACAGGAAGAATGAGCAGAATACTGTATACCGGTAATTGTTTGGCATAAAACACAAACCTGAACATCAGAAGAAAAAAAAAGGTGTTTGAAAGGGCGACATGATGACTTTTCCTCACCGTTGCAGAACCGAACAGAGACAGAAGAACACCACATGCTGTAAGTGACTCCATGACTGAATCAGAGGCATCTATACTGTAGTGGCTGATTTTGTCATGTTAGTGTCAACTTGTGCCACATTTAAAGATGCTTTGAAGAGGTTGAGTGTCTATGCAGCACCAAACAAAGGCTGAATTTCATTTTATAGTTTTACTTCTTCACCTATATCTAGTTTGATTGTCTCCCTGACCCTTTCGTTAACGTCACAAAGAGCAATGGCTCCCACAAGAGCACCCCTTCAAAAGTCAAAAGCTCATCATTTCCTCTTTTTTCTTTTATCCAAATAGATGCTACATGTTGTTTGCTGGAGCTCTAAAATGCCACGTAAACGTTTTAGGACATAGTTTTTAATTGCTTGCTAAATATCTATTTTCATACTGAATTGAAATGAGGCCTTATGAAGGGTGGTATGGTTGGAAAACATTTTTAACACCGTGATTCAACAGCTAGCATCTAGTTGGTGACCCGCATTCACGAGGGATTCTCCGAGTGGGCTTCACTATTTCGTTACAGAACTCTGTGTTATTGCTTGAAAAAAAAGAAAAAAAAAATCTGTTACAAATCGTGTCTTTCAATTGTCAAAGAGGTCAGACCTGATAAACCCATTTCAATCTCGAGGTGAAATCTGACAACAGTCCACAAAATGTCCAGGTAAAAATCACTAAAATCCTCACCGACGGATTCAAGTCCATCTTCATTTCAAAAAACGAGGCTGCTGCTGCTAAGGTGGGTACAAAATGGGCTGAAGTAGACAGAGATGAGGTACAAAATAATGTGCATGGCCAAGAATGCAGTTTTGCAAAACATGCACACATATATTTCTAATCTAACCAAATTTATCAATATAGTATGTTTAAAAACAACTGTTGTTTGCCAAAATGCTGCACACAATACAAATAGTAAAACGACTACCGGTATACAAAAACACGAGACCATAAAAACATTCATTCACCTTTATTTGGACAAGAAGAAAACATTGAATATTACAAAACAATAACATGAGGCAATAAATAAATTAAAGTTAACTCTCATGTTGAGTCAGGTCCTCTGGACAGATTCTTCGTTGAAACGTTTCCTCTTTAATCCAAAAGACTTCTTCAATTTAAAGAAGTAGAAGATTGAAGAAGTCTTTTGGATTAAAGACGAAACATTTCAACAAAGAAGAATCTGTCCAGAGGACCTGACTTGACCTTGTTAGATTTATCTAGCTGGATTATTGAGCATGCATCAGAATATTAAATCTCAGGCTGTATTAAAAGCCAGTGAGTACAAATGTGCTTTAAGATGACATAAAAACACCAAGTGATGAAGCCTGTCTGGTATGAAGTTTACACAGTTTAGGAGCTACAGCTGAAAAGGTTGTATCACCTCTGTGGACCAGCAGGACAACTACAGTATAAGCAAATTATCATTAGATCTGAGTGATCTAGAGGGCACATAGGGCTACATGAGGTCAGACAGGTATACATGAGCCTATTTCAGGCCTAATAGGTCAACAATAAAACTTTCAAATCAATCCTAAAATAAACAGAGCCAACGAAGGGATGCAGCACCGGGGAGATATATTCACGCTTTTTTGTTTGTTTGATAGATGAGCTGCAGCCTTCTGTCTGGACTAGCTGCAGATGTGAGGCCAGCCCGGCAAACACCAACATACATAGAGATGCAATAATCTAGTTGGACTGTAAGAAAAGTGTGACTCGCGTGTTAAAAATATGTAAAGAATAAACTTTTTTTTTACTTTTACGCCTCAGTTTAAAAAAAAAAATATTTTTTAACAACAGAACTAATATGCTTCTCAAAGTTAAATTCTGAATCTCTCTTTCAATTTTTTTTACATGAGGTTTTACACATGGCTCCAAGCTGGCCAGATCTGTAGGAGATGTGCTTCAGTTTTCACTGGGACCAAAATTAATGACTTCAGTTTTATCCTAATTAAAATGCAAGAAGTTTGAAAGCCATCCAGAGGCATTCAAGCAGGGGTTTCAGTGAAAAACAATGCACTTCAATTCAAAGTAGACCTGAGTATTGTCTGCATAAGAATGAAAAAAGATGTTAGATTTTCTAAAAATGGAGCCTAAAGGGAGCATATAAACGTAAAATAAAATGGTTCCGAGAAAAGATCCTTGGGGAACTCCACATGTGAGGGAGGCAGAAGAGGAAATGGATTCTCCAAGGCCTACGCAGGAACTCTTGTCAGACAGGTAAGACCTGAACCAGTATAGTGCAGAGCCTTTAAAACTACATTGTTCAAACCTGGAGAGTCCTGTGGTCAACAGTATCAAAAGCAGCAATGCATGTCTTAATTTTCAAAAACTAGTTGCTCAATTGTGGCTGCATGGGTCGACGGTTACTACCGGTACTCGGCTGTAAGAATCAAAACACTTTGAGTCACTGCAAAATGTCTTTGTAAACCTCACAATGCATATACTGTATATGCATATTGTCTACTGGTATATACTTTGTACAATTTTTTCATCCTGTTGGATGACAGCTATAGATCTCATAAATCTAAACATACAAGATGTTCAATGATGCCATGCTCTTAAGTGGAACTTTAGCTTACAAGCCTAAGCACTAACTCATCCACCTCCGACCAATCACTACTGCTCTTAAAAAGGCTCTTTAATGGAGTCGGCCAGCCACACATTGATCCAGTCTGAGAAGCACCTCTGGTGAGGCTGTTTTTAAGATGCTTGTTGAATTGATTGACCCTTGCAGACTGAACCGATTGGACTTCATGACCTGTTTGTGTAAGAGTTGTTCTATGAATTGTACTATTGAGAAGTGTAATGAGATTGGCAGCCAGAACTGATCTGCTGGGGTTGTTGGCAAACTTAGCTCTGAAGCAGAAAAATCAGTACTGTCTGTCAATAAAAGCAGCAGAGGTCAAGCCTCCTGTCCTTCTAATGCTGCATTGTAAAGGCTTGACGAAACATTTCAAGGCCTCTTCTCTCTATCACTCCAAGGAGATACTTTCCAACCATATTTTTGGATTAAGTCTTCAGCTTTTATTCAGAGGGAATCAGGTCCAAAATTAAATTAGCCTCAAGCACTTTGGGACAGGCTCATGCGTTTTCAAAAGCTCTTTGTGTGAGGTAGGTTATAAATCAATTTTAGAATCAACCGATCAATTTATCTTGATTTCCACCCTTGGCAGATCTTTTAGGGGTCTTTTAAACATTAGTATATTATTTGATCAGGCAGGGGGTGGATGAATTGTCTGACTGCTTTCTGTATGTAGAACAGCGTGATTCAATCTGGGCTGATTCACTGACTCACTCATACAAATGAGGCACATTAAACAGCACCTGTTAAGAGAGAGGCTGAGAGCAAATGGAGTGCATGTGTGCATGCATGGCTTATTGATCCAGCTGGAGGAAAGCTATGGGGAGAACTTCCACATGGCCTTGATGTGTGAAACTGTCTGGATCTGGAGACTGTTTATTGATCAGCATGTTGAGTCCAAAGTAGCATCTCCATTTGGGCCTCTTAATGGTAACACACTTCCAAAATGACAGTAATCAATAGAAATTGTTTAACGACCTCCACAACTCGGACAATATGAATCGTCTAAGAAGTAGAGCAAATTTATCTTTGCAGATTGTGGAGCATGTATTGGCCACTCATGAAGCTTTATATTCCTTCAAGACAGACAGTTTCAAAGTGGGTCTTAGTGTTTATGGACTTTACCCACTATCACTGAGTGTTTACTTCCTTTTGCAAAGGGCTCCTTTGCATGATGGATAGATGATACATGAGCCATTTTCCCAATTGCACTCAACACTACTTGTAATCTAAACACATTTGAGTCTGATAGTTGTCAAATGGTAGTTGGTAATCAGACAGAATGAATAATTCATCACAATATGTCTGTCCATGACTGTGTTGATTATCATCAGAATGAACCACAGTACTCTTGTAAAAAAAAAAAAAAAAAAAAAGCCATTCAGCACAGCTCTTCATCCAAAAGCAAAATATTCATTTTCAGTCTCGTTCGAACACACAGTACAAAAAATGGAGTACAACAAAGTTATAAAAAGCCTTAACTGTCATTGTCTGTTGCTTTATAGTCTCAAGTGGAGAGATTATGGTAAATTCCTCTATTTCATTTTGTCCCTGATGGTGTAGGCAGATTGACAAACGGATGAACACATTGATACTATGCCTCTCTTATGATTGTATTCCTCTCTTATGTTTGTCTATTGTTGATTGTTCAAGGAAAATCTACTGTTGCTGTTGTCATCATTCTTTAGTTTGTAGACAGGTCTCTAGTAAATGAGTCCTCGAGGCTCAGTGAGATTAACCTGCTTAAATAAAGGTTGAATACAGAAAGCTCAGCCTCTGAACATAACTAAGTGGACCGTGGTAAAAACACTGCACTCTCTGGAAAGTTTTCTAACAACAATTAAGGCCAAATGTGCTCAAATACTTAAACAGAGCAGAAATAGACAAATATGCTCAGTCAGAACTATATAATTCAGTGCGATTCATAGTTTTCATAGCTCCAATTTACAACAAAAGTCATCTCAGGGCACTGTTCAGAAAAATATAGAAAGTAGTTTGATCATGATAACAAATTTCGCTGGGCGATTAATTGTCGCAGAAATTATTGCAATAAAAAATAATATTGTTTGAAATTTGACAATAATGAGTAATAATTGTAAAATTTAATAAGAAATGTTGGTAAACTTGTTTTGATTGTAGTGCCTTTTTTCAACTACCGGATGGCAGTGTAAGACTGAATCGAAGGATGGATAACGAGGGAGCGAGCAGCGTGTCTCTTTTAGAAAAATGGGAGGGGAGGCCCCTTCATGTGACAAAAAGGAAGGAGAGACGGCTCCTTCCTTTTTCGGTTTTCAAAATGGCGGATGTTCGGTGTCGTTTGAACTCTTTAGCGTAACATTTGTCACACCATGCTTCTGATAAAAAAAAAGTAAACAAGTTCTCAGCTTCTTTATGCAGAGAAAAACAACTTTTTAGACGAAGGCACGGGTTTCAACCGTGAATTTTGGAGCTTCGACAAGACAGAGGTTTGTTCCCATGGTCGGCCTGTTAGCTTAGCTCGTAGCTTAGCTTCTCAGCTTTTAACAAAAATGCGATTTTGGACAGTTAAAATGGATGTTAAAGAGAAAGGGAGTAGTTAGTGAAGAGCACCAGATTTTAACTTTTTGTCAACCGTTGTCTAGTAGAAAGAGAGAGACGAACGTACAAAGATGAACGATAAAGCCGATAAAGGAAAATGAGGTTGATAATTTTCATTCATCACGCAGGGGTCAAGATGGTGTAGTGGCTAGGGAATCAGACTTGGGATCCGAAGGACCCAGGTTCAAACCCCGGCCACGGCACACCTTGGGGTGTCTATGAGTGCACATCTATTTTCCCCAGCTCCCCGGGCGCTGACCACGGCTGCTCACTGCACCACCTGGTGGTGGTTGGGTTAAATGCAGAGACCAATTTCGTCTGTCAAGTATGGGAAACATACACAGATGACAAAAATGTGACATTTATTATTTTTATTATTAATTGATATGTTTGTTGCGACAGGTCTAAACGTAAGCCAAATCATGAATCCAGTTGAGATCCAAATTGAAATCCAATTAATGCCAATTCATTGCTTTTATGAAACAATAAATTCAGTTTCAGCTCATTCTAAAAAGTCAGGTAGTAAAAGTTGTTTCTAAGGAAGCAAGCAAATTGTGCTGGATTGCACAATGGTACTTTTCTTTTGGTTTGCCTGTCATGTGTACAGCTTTTATCCAAGTTATTAATTTTAGTTTCACCACTTTATTAGTGTCATAATGTCATGTCATAGAAGATAGGGAGGGATATAAATCCATTGAGCTTATAAGCAGGTTAATGATACAAAATAAACCCATTTTTAATCTTAGAATAATAAGTGTCAAATTGTTCCCGAATATTTCTAATAAATTTCTATTTTACTTATAGCCGTAAGCTGGATAATCACAACAAGAGGCAAGGGATTTTTCACATCGGCGTGGGTGAAAAAAGACTGAAAATGAAAATGTCAGCAGCATTTATCCACAGTTAACCAAAATAACTACGTATGTGCTTTTGAAACACAAGCCACAGAGTTTCAAAGGTAATTGAGTTTTCGAAGTAAAATCTGCTAAAAAAAAAAATCAGAAGAAATAAGACAGATGTGGCATCTTGAATGTCCACCGCATGCATACAGAAACTAATCTTTTCTGGCAAGACTCTGATTTACGGGCGCTGCTATCATAATTTTTCAGAATGTTGCGAGATGACAAGCCCTCTCCATTTTTATCTGAGTCTTAATGCTTTTAGCCTCTCGTTTGGAATTAGCTGTCAGGCAATGCGATCTTCTCCGCAATGCTTCTTTGGAGCTCAGATGACTGAATTAGGCTCTACCTTTAAAGATAATTGCTTAATTGGGGTCTTTTCATATGCTGTCGGTGGCTGAGGACCTGAAAGAAAGCTCTTAAAACTCAGTAATTATGCTGCAGAGGCAGGCATTTTGTAGCAGAGTTGTACAGAATGAGCTGAAGGACTCAAGCTTT
>JBBPBX010094879.1:0-13298 GCA_038048925.1 Garcialebias charrua
ACACAAAAGGAAAAAGGAAAAAAAAAATAGTACCCCCCTCCCCCACAATCAGTGTTGTCCCCAACTGACAAACACAACATCCCCAAAGTCTCTCTACTTTAATCTAAAGGAACCATTCACCATAACCTCAACCACAGTCCCAAAAAGAGAGAAAAAAAGTCTAAACTATAAATCACCCATTTACCCATTTATCCCAAAGCGTATTGGAAAAAGTCACAACATCAAACATTATGTATTTCAATTTAAGAGAAAAGACGAAAACAAACTCCTAAAACTGCTAAAATAACATGACAAAATAAGCAAGGTGCGTTTATTTAACATCTAATACACAGTCTACCAACGCCATTATCCACTCAGCTGCCCCAGAAAAATAAACAAACGCACCCTCAGTTCGCATCGGTCCGTAGATGCAGGAAGTATTTCTCAAAGTTTTTCAGTCAAACCGGAAAACTATCAGTTAAATAATAATAATAAAAACAAAACTACAGGAGATAAGAGACAAAGAACTTCCCATTTAAAAATTAGCTACTTTTAAACATAGAAGTCCCGGGGTGTCACGTGACGTAAACAAACGCACAGTACCGTCTCGTGTCCTCACAGCCTCCTGTACTGATCACTCCAGAGATGTACCAAACTTGGATTCAACAAAAGTTTTCGCTGTCTCAGGAGAATCAAACACTTTTGTTTCGCCGTTGATGGAAATCCGAAAACGGGCAGGATAAAGAAGACCGTAGCAAACTCCATCTTTTTCCTTTAACAGGTGTCTATGCTAATTAGAAATTAGCCTCCATAGCGCCCCCTAGAATATTTAAAAACATCAGCCCCAAGCCATTTTTGGCCCGATAATTCTGAAAATCTGTGAATATATGTATCTTCTCAGGATCTACGAAAAACTCTCTTGGAGCACTGGTCAAAAACTAACACGAAGTCGGCCATTTTGGGTCAAAGGTCGTTTTCTGGCGTTTTTGAATTGCGTATTTAAACAAACTCCTCTTAGGGATTTGGAAGGTTTGCCTTCAAACTTGGTTAATATACTCTTAACACATTGGACAGTAAAAGTTATCGAAAGCTTGCATTTTCGTTTATGCTAAAGGGGCGTGGCCAGGCCTCAAACTTGCGCTTCATGCCATAAATTTTAAACCGCTATAACTTTCACATTGAAAGACTAAAATGTACCAAACTTGGCATGAGTCATCCTTGTTGAATGCCCGACGATACTCTGTGGTCATGTTGTGATGTCATCGAAGCCCTGCCCCCTCAGAACAGGAAGTTACTTTTTTTATTGGAAGGCTCCCTCTCTGACACCCTTGAACTAATCAGGATGATCCTTGGTTAGAATACGTATAACAAGTTGCTCTGACTTACTTTAAAGCGCTAAAAGTTTTCAATGAAGGATGTGGGCGTGGCGACGTGACCATCTCAGAAATGACGCCGTCGCCATACGTTTGGCTCTAAATTCCACAGAACTGAACCGAAGTGCACCAAAATCACTTCGATCGATCATTATCCACCACTTCAACAGGCTTCCATGATAAGTGGCCAATCCCTTCCATTGCGCGCCCTTTATTATTACTACAGTTATATCTCAGTGATACATCATCCGATCTGAACCAGATTTATTGTGCATCATCATTGAGACCTTGTGGACACATTGATATTGTTATGTAAATTTTGACTCCATTGCGCCCCTTACATTATTTCTATTGTTTTATCTCAGTGATACATCATCCGATCTGAACCAGATTTATTGTGCATCATCAGTGAGACCTTGTGGACACATTAATATTGTGGTTTAACATATGACTCCAGAGCGCCCCCTAGATTATTCAAACTGTTATATCTCAGTGATACATCATCCGATCTGAACCAGATTTATTGTGCATCATCAGTGAGACCTTGTGGACACATTGATATTGTGGTTTAACATATGACTCCAGAGCGCCCCCTAGATTATTCAAACTGTTATATCTCAGTGAGACATCATCCGATCTGAACCAGATTTATTGTGCATCATCAGTGAGACCTTGTGGACACATTGATATTGTGGTTTAACATATGACTCCAGAGCGCCCCCTAGATTATTCAAACTGTTATATCTTAGTGATACATCATCCGATCTGAACCAGATTTATTGTGCATCATCATTGAGACCTTGTGGACACATTGATATTGTTGTGTAAAATTTTGACTCCATTGCGCCCCCTACATTATTTCTATAGTTTTATCTCAGTGACACATCATCCGATCTGAACCAGATTTATTGTGCATCATCAGTGAGACCTTGTGGACACATTAATATTGTGGTTTAACATATGACTCCAGAGCGCCCCTAGATTATTCAAACTGTTATATCTCAGTGATACATCATCCGATCTGAACCAGATTTATTGTGCATCATCAGTGAGACCTTGTGGACACATTGATATTGTGGTTTAACATATGACTCCAGAGCGCCCCCTAGATTATTCAAACTGTTATATCTCAGTGAGACATCATCCGATCTGAACCAGATTTATTGTGCATCATCAGTGAGACCTTGTGGACACATTGATATTGTGGTTTAACATATGACTCCAGAGCGCCCCCTAGATTATTTAAACTGTTATATCTTAGTGATACATCATCCGATCTGAACCAGATTTATTGTGCATCATCATTGAGACCTTGTGGACACATTGATATTGTTGTGTAATGTAAATTTTGACTCCATTGCGCCCCCTACATTATTTCTATAGTTTTATCTCAGTGACACATCATCCGATCTGAACCAGATTTATTGTGTATCATCAGTGAGACCTTGTGGACACATTAATATTGTGGTTTAACATATGACTCCAGAGCGTCCCCTAGATTATTCAAACTGTTATATCTCAGTGATACATCATCCAATCTGAACCAGATTTATTGTGCATCATCAGTGAGACCTTGTGGACATATTGATATTATGGTTTAACATATGACTCCAGAGCACCCCCTAGATTATTCAAACTGTTATATCTCAGTGAGACATCATCCGATCTGAACCAGATTTATTGTGCATCATCAGTGAGACCTTGTGGACACATTGATATTGTGGTTTAACATATGACTCCAGAGCGCCCCCTAGATTATTCAAACTGTTATATCTCAGTGAGACATCATCCGACCTGAACCAGATTTATTGTACATCATCAGTGAGACCTTATGGACACATTGATATTGTGGTTTAACATATGACTCTAGAGCACCCCTAGATTATTCAAACTGTTATATCTCAGTGAGACATCATCCGACCTGAACCAGATTTATTGTACATCATCAGTAAGCCCTTGTGGACACATTGATATGGTGGGCTAACATTTGACTCAAGTGCGTCCCTTACATTATTTCTATAGTTATATCTCAGTGATACATCATCTGATCTGAACCAGATTTATTGTGCATCATCAGTGAGACCTTGTGGACACATTGATATTGTGGTTTAACATATGACTCCAGAGCGCCCCCTAGATTATTTAAACTGTTATATCTTAGTGATACATCATCCGATCTGAACCAGATTTATTGTGCATCATCATTGAGACCTTGTGGACACATTGATATTGTTGTGTAATGTAAATTTTGACTCCATTGCGCCCCCTACATTATTTCTATAGTTTTATCTCAGTGACACATCATCCGATCTGAACCAGATTTATTGTGTATCATCAGTGAGACCTTGTGGACACATTAATATTGTGGTTTAACATATGACTCCAGAGCGTCCCCTAGATTATTCAAACTGTTATATCTCAGTGATACATCATCCAATCTGAACCAGATTTATTGTGCATCATCAGTGAGACCTTGTGGACATATTGATATTATGGTTTAACATATGACTCCAGAGCACCCCCTAGATTATTCAAACTGTTATATCTCAGTGAGACATCATCCGATCTGAACCAGATTTATTGTGCATCATCAGTGAGACCTTGTGGACACATTGATATTGTGGTTTAACATATGACTCCAGAGCGCCCCCTAGATTATTTAAACTGTTATATCTTAGTGATACATCATCCGATCTGAACAAGATTTATTGTGCATCATCATTGAGACCTTGTGGACACATTGATATTGTTGTGTAAATTTTGACTCCATTGCGCCCCCTACATTATTTCTATAGTTTTATCTCAGTGACACATCATCCGATCTGAACCAGATTTATTGTGTATCATCAGTGAGACCTTGTGGACACATTAATATTGTGGTTTAACATATGACTCCAGAGCGTCCCCTAGATTATTCAAACTGTTATATCTCAGTGATACATCATCCAATCTGAACCAGATTTATTGTGCATCATCAGTGAGACCTTGTGGACATATTGATATTGTGGTTTAACATATGACTCCAGAGCGCCCCCTAGATTATTCAAACTGTTATATCTCAGTGAGACATCATCCGACCTGAACCAGATTTATTGTACATCATCAGTGAGACCTTATGGACACATTGATATTGTGGTTTAACATATGACTCTAGAGCACCCCTAGATTATTCAAACTGTTATATCTCAGTGAGACATCATCCGACCTGAACCAGATTTATTGTACATCATCAGTAAGCCCTTGTGGACACATTGATATGGTGGGCTAACATTTGACTCAAGTGCGTCCCTTACATTATTTCTATAGTTATATCTCAGTGATACATCATCTGATCTGAACCAGATTTATTGTGCATCATCAGTGAGACCTTGTGGACACATTGATATTGTGGTTTAACATATGACTCCAGAGCGCCCCCTAGATTATTTAAACTGTTATATCTTAGTGATACATCATCCGATCTGAACCAGATTTATTGTGCATCATCATTGAGACCTTGTGGACACATTGATATTGTTGTGTAATGTAAATTTTGACTCCATTGCGCCCCCTACATTATTTCTATAGTTTTATCTCAGTGACACATCATCCGATCTGAACCAGATTTATTGTGTATCATCAGTGAGACCTTGTGGACACATTAATATTGTGGTTTAACATATGACTCCAGAGCGTCCCCTAGATTATTCAAACTGTTATATCTCAGTGATACATCATCCAATCTGAACCAGATTTATTGTGCATCATCAGTGAGACCTTGTGGACATATTGATATTATGGTTTAACATATGACTCCAGAGCACCCCCTAGATTATTCAAACTGTTATATCTCAGTGAGACATCATCCGATCTGAACCAGATTTATTGTGCATCATCAGTGAGACCTTGTGGACACATTGATATTGTGGTTTAACATATGACTCCAGAGCGCCCCCTAGATTATTTAAACTGTTATATCTTAGTGATACATCATCCGATCTGAACCAGATTTATTGTGCATCATCATTGAGACCTTGTGGACACATTGATATTGTTGTGTAATGTAAATTTTGACTCCATTGCGCCCCCTACATTATTTCTATAGTTTTATCTCAGTGACACATCATCCGATCTGAACCAGATTTATTGTGTATCATCAGTGAGACCTTGTGGACACATTAATATTGTGGTTTAACATATGACTCCAGAGCGTCCCCTAGATTATTCAAACTGTTATATCTCAGTGATACATCATCCAATCTGAACCAGATTTATTGTGCATCATCAGTGAGACCTTGTGGACATATTGATATTATGGTTTAACATATGACTCCAGAGCACCCCCTAGATTATTCAAACTGTTATATCTTAGTGATACATCATCCGATCTGAACAAGATTTATTGTGCATCATCATTGAGACCTTGTGGACACATTGATATTGTTGTGTAAATTTTGACTCCATTGCGCCCCCTACATTATTTCTATAGTTTTATCTCAGTGACACATCATCCGATCTGAACCAGATTTATTGTGTATCATCAGTGAGACCTTGTGGACACATTAATATTGTGGTTTAACATATGACTCCAGAGCGTCCCCTAGATTATTCAAACTGTTATATCTCAGTGATACATCATCCAATCTGAACCAGATTTATTGTGCATCATCAGTGAGACCTTGTGGACATATTGATATTGTGGTTTAACATATGACTCCAGAGCGCCCCCTAGATTATTCAAACTGTTATATCTCAGTGAGACATCATCCGACCTGAACCAGATTTATTGTACATCATCAGTGAGACCTTATGGACACATTGATATTGTGGTTTAACATATGACTCTAGAGCACCCCTAGATTATTCAAACTGTTATATCTCAGTGAGACATCATCCGACCTGAACCAGATTTATTGTACATCATCAGTAAGCCCTTGTGGACACATTGATATGGTGGGCTAACATTTGACTCAAGTGCGTCCCTTACATTATTTCTATAGTTATATCTCAGTGATACATCATCTGATCTGAACCAGATTTATTGTGCATCATCAGTGAGACCTTGTGGACACATTGATATTGTGGTTTAACATATGACTCCAGAGCGCCCCCTAGATTATTTAAACTGTTATATCTTAGTGATACATCATCCGATCTGAACCAGATTTATTGTGCATCATCATTGAGACCTTGTGGACACATTGATATTGTTGTGTAATGTAAATTTTGACTCCATTGCGCCCCCTACATTATTTCTATAGTTTTATCTCAGTGACACATCATCCGATCTGAACCAGATTTATTGTGCATCATCAGTGAGACCTTGTGGACACATTGATATTGTGGTTTAACATATGACTCCAGAGCGCCCCTAGATTATTCAAACTGTTATATCTCAGTGAGACATCATCTGATCTGAACCAGATTTATTGTGTATCATCAGTGAGACCTTGTGGACACATTGATATTGTGGTTTAACATATGACTCCAGAGCGCCCCCTAGATTATTTAAACTGTTATATCTTAGTGATACATCATCCGATCTGAACCAGATTTATTGTGCATCATCATTGAGACCTTGTGGACACATTGATATTGTTGTGTAATGTAAATTTTGACTCCATTGCGCCCCCTACATTATTTCTATAGTTTTATCTCAGTGACACATCATCCGATCTGAACCAGATTTATTGTGTATCATCAGTGAGACCTTGTGGACACATTAATATTGTGGTTTAACATATGACTCCAGAGCGTCCCCTAGATTATTCAAACTGTTATATCTCAGTGATACATCATCCAATCTGAACCAGATTTATTGTGCATCATCAGTGAGACCTTGTGGACATATTGATATTATGGTTTAACATATGACTCCAGAGCACCCCCTAGATTATTCAAACTGTTATATCTCAGTGAGACATCATCCGATCTGAACCAGATTTATTGTGCATCATCAGTGAGACCTTGTGGACACATTGATATTGTGGTTTAACATATGACTCCAGAGCGCCCCCTAGATTATTTAAACTGTTATATCTTAGTGATACATCATCCGATCTGAACAAGATTTATTGTGCATCATCATTGAGACCTTGTGGACACATTGATATTGTTGTGTAAATTTTGACTCCATTGCGCCCCCTACATTATTTCTATAGTTTTATCTCAGTGACACATCATCCGATCTGAACCAGATTTATTGTGTATCATCAGTGAGACCTTGTGGACACATTAATATTGTGGTTTAACATATGACTCCAGAGCGTCCCCTAGATTATTCAAACTGTTATATCTCAGTGATACATCATCCAATCTGAACCAGATTTATTGTGCATCATCAGTGAGACCTTGTGGACATATTGATATTGTGGTTTAACATATGACTCCAGAGCGCCCCCTAGATTATTCAAACTGTTATATCTCAGTGAGACATCATCCGACCTGAACCAGATTTATTGTACATCATCAGTGAGACCTTATGGACACATTGATATTGTGGTTTAACATATGACTCTAGAGCACCCCTAGATTATTCAAACTGTTATATCTCAGTGAGACATCATCCGACCTGAACCAGATTTATTGTACATCATCAGTAAGCCCTTGTGGACACATTGATATGGTGGGCTAACATTTGACTCAAGTGCGTCCCTTACATTATTTCTATAGTTATATCTCAGTGATACATCATCTGATCTGAACCAGATTTATTGTGCATCATCAGTGAGACCTTGTGGACACATTGATATTGTGGTTTAACATATGACTCCAGAGCGCCCCCTAGATTATTTAAACTGTTATATCTTAGTGATACATCATCCGATCTGAACCAGATTTATTGTGCATCATCATTGAGACCTTGTGGACACATTGATATTGTTGTGTAATGTAAATTTTGACTCCATTGCGCCCCCTACATTATTTCTATAGTTTTATCTCAGTGACACATCATCCGATCTGAACCAGATTTATTGTGTATCATCAGTGAGACCTTGTGGACACATTAATATTGTGGTTTAACATATGACTCCAGAGCGTCCCCTAGATTATTCAAACTGTTATATCTCAGTGATACATCATCCAATCTGAACCAGATTTATTGTGCATCATCAGTGAGACCTTGTGGACATATTGATATTATGGTTTAACATATGACTCCAGAGCACCCCCTAGATTATTCAAACTGTTATATCTCAGTGAGACATCATCCGATCTGAACCAGATTTATTGTGCATCATCAGTGAGACCTTGTGGACACATTGATATTGTGGTTTAACATATGACTCCAGAGCGCCCCCTAGATTATTTAAACTGTTATATCTTAGTGATACATCATCCGATCTGAACAAGATTTATTGTGCATCATCATTGAGACCTTGTGGACACATTGATATTGTTGTGTAAATTTTGACTCCATTGCGCCCCCTACATTATTTCTATAGTTTTATCTCAGTGACACATCATCCGATCTGAACCAGATTTATTGTGTATCATCAGTGAGACCTTGTGGACACATTAATATTGTGGTTTAACATATGACTCCAGAGCACCCCTAGATTATTCAAACTGTTATATCTCAGTGAGACATCATCCGACCTGAACCAGATTTATTGTACATCATCAGTAAGCCCTTGTGGACACATTGATATGGTGGGCTAACATTTGACTCAAGTGCGTCCCTTACATTATTTCTATAGTTATATCTCAGTGATACATCATCCAATCTGAACCAGATTTATTGTGCATCATCAGTGAGACCTTGTGGACATATTGATATTATGGTTTAACATATGACTCCAGAGCACCCCCTAGATTATTCAAACTGTTATATCTCAGTGAGACATCATCCGATCTGAACCAGATTTATTGTGCATCATCAGTGAGACCTTGTGGACACATTGATATTGTGGTTTAACATATGACTCCAGAGCGCCCCCTAGATTATTTAAACTGTTATATCTTAGTGATACATCATCCGATCTGAACAAGATTTATTGTGCATCATCATTGAGACCTTGTGGACACATTGATATTGTTGTGTAAATTTTGACTCCATTGCGCCCCCTACATTATTTCTATAGTTTTATCTCAGTGACACATCATCCGATCTGAACCAGATTTATTGTGTATCATCAGTGAGACCTTGTGGACACATTAATATTGTGGTTTAACATATGACTCCAGAGCGTCCCCTAGATTATTCAAACTGTTATATCTCAGTGATACATCATCCAATCTGAACCAGATTTATTGTGCATCATCAGTGAGACCTTGTGGACATATTGATATTATGGTTTAACATATGACTCCAGAGCACCCCCTAGATTATTCAAACTGTTATATCTCAGTGAGACATCATCCGATCTGAACCAGATTTATTGTGCATCATCAGTGAGACCTTGTGGACACATTGATATTGTGGTTTAACATATGACTCCAGAGCGCCCCCTAGATTATTTAAACTGTTATATCTTAGTGATACATCATCCGATCTGAACCAGATTTATTGTGCATCATCATTGAGACCTTGTGGACACATTGATATTGTTGTGTAATGTAAATTTTGACTCCATTGCGCCCCCTACATTATTTCTATAGTTTTATCTCAGTGACACATCATCCGATCTGAACCAGATTTATTGTGTATCATCAGTGAGACCTTGTGGACACATTAATATTGTGGTTTAACATATGACTCCAGAGCGTCCCCTAGATTATTCAAACTGTTATATCTCAGTGATACATCATCCAATCTGAACCAGATTTATTGTGCATCATCAGTGAGACCTTGTGGACATATTGATATTATGGTTTAACATATGACTCCAGAGCACCCCCTAGATTATTCAAACTGTTATATCTCAGTGAGACATCATCCGATCTGAACCAGATTTATTGTGCATCATCAGTGAGACCTTGTGGACACATTGATATTGTGGTTTAACATATGACTCCAGAGCGCCCCCTAGATTATTTAAACTGTTATATCTTAGTGATACATCATCCGATCTGAACAAGATTTATTGTGCATCATCATTGAGACCTTGTGGACACATTGATATTGTTGTGTAAATTTTGACTCCATTGCGCCCCCTACATTATTTCTATAGTTTTATCTCAGTGACACATCATCCGATCTGAACCAGATTTATTGTGTATCATCAGTGAGACCTTGTGGACACATTAATATTGTGGTTTAACATATGACTCCAGAGCGTCCCCTAGATTATTCAAACTGTTATATCTCAGTGATACATCATCCAATCTGAACCAGATTTATTGTGCATCATCAGTGAGACCTTGTGGACATATTGATATTGTGGTTTAACATATGACTCCAGAGCGCCCCCTAGATTATTCAAACTGTTATATCTCAGTGAGACATCATCCGACCTGAACCAGATTTATTGTACATCATCAGTGAGACCTTATGGACACATTGATATTGTGGTTTAACATATGACTCTAGAGCACCCCTAGATTATTCAAACTGTTATATCTCAGTGAGACATCATCCGACCTGAACCAGATTTATTGTACATCATCAGTAAGCCCTTGTGGACACATTGATATGGTGGGCTAACATTTGACTCAAGTGCGTCCCTTACATTATTTCTATAGTTATATCTCAGTGATACATCATCTGATCTGAACCAGATTTATTGTGCATCATCAGTGAGACCTTGTGGACACATTGATATTGTGGTTTAACATATGACTCCAGAGCGCCCCCTAGATTATTTAAACTGTTATATCTTAGTGATACATCATCCGATCTGAACCAGATTTATTGTGCATCATCATTGAGACCTTGTGGACACATTGATATTGTTGTGTAAATTTTGACTCCATTGCACCCCCTACATTATTTCTATAGTTTTATCTCAGTGACACATCATCCGATCTGAACCAGATTTATTGTGTATCATCAGTGAGACCTTGTGGACACATTAATATTGTGGTTTAACATATGACTCTAGAGCACCCCTAGATTATTCAAACTGTTATATCTCAGTGAGACATCATCCGACCTGAACCAGATTTATTGTACATCATCAGTAAGCCCTTGTGGACACATTGATATGGTGGGCTAACATTTGACTCAAGTGCCTCCCTTACATTATTTCTATAGTTATATCTCAGTGATACATCATCTGATCTGAACCAGATTTATTGTGCATCATCAGTGAGACCTTGTGGACACATTGGCCCTCATGCACAAAAATGTTCGTATTCTTATCCTAACTTCCTCCTACTTTTGTTCGTACGAAGCGTTCGTACGAACATGCCACGTCAGATCCAACAGAGTCTTCTATCGTCAGGAAATGTGTGTATATGAGCTGTGTAAATAATGATGAATCCCACCTGTTCTATTCACCTGCTCGTGCACGCGAGTGGTTATTTACATAATTCCCACCCCTCAAAACACCATATAAGGATATAGTTTCCTGCCACCGCGAGCAGGAAGTGTCCATTCATTCCGGCTTTTATGCGTCAGAAAACACACAAACGCGTTTGGCGAATTAAAATTGACTCGCCTTTGATCATAGTGTCAGCCCCGGATCTGAGCGCAGACCCACACAGAATACAGATGACATCAGTGAGCGCCCACAGTCAACAGGCAGTTTATATTAAAAATGACATGAAGCAACTTTCGCCTTTCTTCTCCCCTGTCTCTGCAGCAGCGCTGTGTGTGTGTGTGTGTGTGTGTGTGTGTGTGTGTGTGTGTGTGTGTGCCGACAGAGGCGCGTGGCGCGTTGCGTGGCACACCGGGTGGTCGACATGAGTGGGGGCGCGTTGCGTGGCACACCGGGTGGTCGACATGAGTGGGGGCGCGTTGCGTGGCACACCGGGTGGTCGACATGAGTGGGCGGGGGCGCGCGGGTGGCGCAAGGTGGTGGACGTGGGGGGGGGTGTTGAAGCCGCTTTAATTAAACCAATATGTGTGGTTGCATTTAATTGTTTTTAAACTCAAAATATTTTCTAAATAACGAAATATAAAGTTATTAGTGGAGAAAAGGCAGTCTGGATGACAGCAGACTGACGCTCCTAAAATATACGACAGGTCTGGACCACACGTAAATTTTGTTCGTATCTGAAAAAAATCCTAGGATACGAAAACATTGTTGGATGCCACAAATGATCCTAAATCACTCGTACGAACAGTATAAGTACAAATCTAGTGCGTACGAACGGTTTGTGCATGAGGGCCATTGATATTGTGGTTTAACATATGACTCCAGAGCGCCCCCTAGATTATTTAAACTGTTATATCTTAGTGATACATCATCCGATCTGAACCAGATTTATTGTGCATCATCATTGAGACCTTGTGGACACATTGATATTGTTGTGTAAATTTTGACTCCATTGCACCCCCTACATTATTTCTATAGTTTTATCTCAGTGACACATCATCCGATCTGAACCAGATTTATTGTGTATCATCAGTGAGACCTTGTGGACACATTAATATTGTGGTTTAACATATGACTCCAGAGCGTCCCCTAGATTATTCAAACTGTTATATCTCAGTGATACATCATCCAATCTGAACCAGATTTATTGTGCATCATCAGTGAGACCTTGTGGACATATTGATATTGTGGTTTAACATATGACTCCAGAGCGCCCCCTAGATTATTCAAACTGTTATATCTCAGTGAGACATCATCCGATCTGAACCAGATTTATTGTGCATCATCAGTGAGACCTTGTGGACACATTGATATTGTGGTTTAACATATGACTCCAGAGCGCCCCCTAGATTATTCAAACTGTTATATCTCAGTGAGACATCATCCGATCTGAACCAGATTTATTGTGCATCATCAGTGAGACCTTGTGGACACATTGATATTGTGGTTTAACATATGACTCCAGAGCGCCCCCTAGATTATTCAAACTGTTATATCTCAGTGATACATCATCCGATCTGAACCAGATTTATTGTGCATCATCAGT
>JBBPBX010094880.1:0-13297 GCA_038048925.1 Garcialebias charrua
TTTTAAATCAGCTTAAATGTTGAGGACAATTGGTTGTAATTTTTCTCAGTACATTACCTTACTTGTCAGTAAAAATTATTACTTACTGTATTTGCATAACGTGTAGTCACGAAAACAAGGAACTATAAGAAAGTGGAGAGGTCCACCCCCTTCTTTTTTTTTACTAGTGGTATGTCCCAACCTCTTCCGGATTTCATCATGCTGGCTGCTGGATTGTTTGCAACGTGCGTCTGACTCTGACTGAACCCTGGAAGCTACTCTGAGCACCTCTGTAGTAAGTTTGGTTTGGTGATATTAATTTAATCTTATCTATGTTTATTTAAAAATACCTACATTGTTTTGTACGTATGTCGCAGTTTAATATAAGTCAACTAACATAAAAATTCATGAATATTGGCGTGTACTTATTAATTTAGCTCCGTTTACAAATAGAAACTGAACCGTAGGTGTATGTTGTCGGACCTATTCGTTAACATTTCGCTGTGTTTCGAAACTTTTCAAGTGTTTCAAGTGTTATTTTAAATCTTTTGTCTACCCGGGCGGGCAAATTCAAACGGGCCAATCGAGCGCTGCTACTGACTGACGTTGTGCGAGTAAACCAATCAAAAGCGTACATATTGGGGCGGGGGCGGGGTTCGCACAATGTCATTCAGTAACGGCACGCGATTAGTCTGTTCGTTTCGACGGAACGTCGGTTTGGCCTACTGGTTATAGCCCAGAAAGTCACAGAAACCGTACATTATTTAATATGTTGATGTGTTTCGAAAGTTCACAAATGTTTTTATGGTTTTCTAACCGGGCCAAACCGGCATTCCGCCAAAAACAGACCAATCGCGTGCTGTTACTGAATCACGTGGTGCGAGTCAGCAAATCAAAACCGTGCATATTGGGTGACTCATGCCAAAACAGGAAAAATTGTAATACTGTATATAATCCTTTTTCAATGTTTTATTTGTTCTTACAACCTTTTTATATTGATTCTTATCTTTTTGTAACTGTTCAGCACTTTGTTTGAAAGCGCTTTATAAATAAAATTATTATTTATTAAAGTTTGGTTGTGCATTTTGTAAAGTCTCAGACTGTATTGGTCCTGGTATAGTTATAATTAGACATTTAGTTAGGCTAGTATTTCATAATGAACAATAACAATATTATAGTATAATTAACTTGCTTGATTTTGATCCAAATCTACAATTATTCATTGTTTCAGCTTTTTTCAATGCAGCATATTAATCCCCCATCTCTTTTTTTTTTCTTTTTTCAGAATCACATACCAGTTTCAAGACAACAGCGTTGAAAAAAGGTAAGATGTAGGAAGTTGTTACTCCTTCATTTTGGCTCATTATTGTCCAAAAATACTATCCTGATAAACTGCATCTGGATAAAGTGAATTTAATTGTGGTTGGATCAGAAGAGTAAATAGTTACCATTCTGACACCACATTACAGTAGTTTGTACACAATTCATCACAGCTGCATGCCTTTAAAAAAATTATTATTATTTTATTTATTTTTTTATTTTTTTTGGGAGAGATCACCTCCCAATAAATGTATTTTGGAAAATATTTTACTTTTGATACTTAAGTACAAAATAAATAAGATACTTTAGGACTTTTACTCCAGTAATATTCTTACAGGAGACTTTAACTTTTACCAAAGTAATTTTATGATAAGGTACTTGTACTTTTACTAAAGTATTACTTTGAGGTACTTTATACAACACTAATTAACAATTTGTACGGGTATACAATGTTGCTTAAAAGCTAAACATCACACAAAGCCCCCAGAGACTGGTTTCCATTGTGGTCCTGTGTATTCTATTCATCTGAGTTCTATCCTGATTACATACAGAAAATGCCCTTTCTGTTAACAAACTGTGTTGAACAAACACTAACATTTCATTTTAAGGAAATTCTACCATTGCTGTTCATTGTTCTTTAGTTTTAGCAGGTCGCTTTCGTAAATGAGCCCATGAGGTTCAAAAGATTTACCTGACTAAATAAAGGTTGAATGAATTTCTAACCAAAATAAAATCAACATCAATTATGCGCAGACACATGCTCCAACCTTTCAAAATGTATGCAAAGATGAAGTTGTATGAATGTTTGTGTTTTACAGATGGAACCACACAGATGACGAGCAATGAAGAGCAGCTTTTGAAAGGCAAGTCTGTTGGACATTCCTCACTGTGTCATTAGCAGGTTATTTTTGTTTCTCATTTAATGATTTTAACTTTTCTTCTAAAGACCTTGCCATCCACAAGATGACTTCAGTGCTCACTGAAGTACTTGTGGTGGTGAAGGATCTGTCCAGAGATGTGCAGTTCATCAAGAACAAGTTGAGAGAGGGCAACATGAGACACAAGGTGGTATCCGGGGACCAGCCACCGCAACTTATACATTCCCTGTCCAGCTGCCAGTCACCAGTGAACAAGACTTCATGGGGTGGAGTCATTACTGATGGAAGAATCAGTTCGTCAAAAGATGGTAATTTATTTGATAGACTGAACTGCATTCATTTATTAAATGTAGACCATTTCAATGTGGTCTGGCTCATTTTTCCTCAAGGAAAAATATGTTAAGCTCTCTAGGCACTTGAGCACAAATTCTTATCTAAAAGTTCAAAATGTGCCACAGAACATCTGCTATTAATGAAATGTTTTGAAATTGTTCAAATACTGTATATCAGGGATGTCCAAAGTGTGGCCCGAGGGCCATATGTGGCCCCTGAAACGATTTTGTGTGGCCCCTGACTTCAGATCAAGAATTATACTTTACAAATTTGTCCCCCTGGCACAGGTGTTTGATGTAGATGGAGAAATTCTATTTGTTATTTGGGCAAATTTATCACAAAGTAAAATCTTATAATTAAAAATATTGGGAACAATAACAATTATTTGTCTTTAAATAACAAAACTCTTAGCTTTTTCTATCTAGTGACTTCTACTCAAAAGCTGATTTTGCTTCACTCCAATCTGCTTTAAATTATAGAATAATGTTCCTCATGTACAGCACTTTGTGTCAGCGGCCATTGTTTTAATGCACTTTATTAAAAAAAGTTGATTTGGGGTGCACCGTGTCTACATTTGGCTTTGATCTTCCTCTAAAATCACAGAGTTCTCCGAGTCAGCTTCAGGTGCTTGTAGTTAATCTTAAATATCTTCTAAATTGAACCAGGTGTTTCAATGCCTTAACATCACACAACAATTACAGTGGAGAAACTTGTCAGTTTGGTAAAAAAAAAAAGTTAAAGTAATTTTTATTTATTTTTTTCTGTGCAGAGATATTCTTGTGCTATATTTTTTAAATGAATATATCCAAAGCTCCTCAGTTGAAAACACAAATGGTAGAAAAGATGTTTAAAAACCTCTTTCCTCAGAAGGACACAACACAACACTGCATATTTGGTGAGCTTCCTCCCCTGCAAATTACTTTATAGACTGCTGGTGATTGAGAATACAGGTAGTCCCCGACTTACGAGCGAGTTCCGTTACAACGAGGTGCTCGTAAGATGAAAATTTGTAAGTTGAAACACGAAGCACAAGTTCTCGTAAGTCCGGAATTTCGCTCGTAAGTTGGAACGGTTTTGCTAGTGCGACTACAAACACTCGTTTTTCATCGAAAAACTGCTTACTAGTGCATAAAAATGATCGGAAACGTGTGTCCACATGTTTAGCTAACGAACTGTGGTGAAAAAACACAGAAAAACTCGGTATTTTTTGCGTTTTTTCCAAAAATTCGCCAGCTCATAAGTCTGGAACCTCGTAAGTAAGAGCGCTCGTAAGTCGGGGACTACCTGTATAATTATGCTCTTAGTGTGCCATATAGTAAAAAATTCTTTTGAATTTCTAAAATGTGTTGCATCTTGTCTTTCATGCCTCTTCTGTATGAAATGCAAAAAAAAAAAAAAAGGATTAATTTTGAATAAAGAAAATGTGAAAGTGCAAGCTATAAGAAATAATCAAAGGACAATGTTCTTGGTGAGCTTAATAGGTGCATGGATATGTTGTCAAGATCGAGTCAAACTAGACATTTGCTTCTCTTTCCAGTTCAGTCTAATTGGATGCTGAGCATTTAATTTTAAAAAATCGCACCCGTGTGAAGTGAGTGCTGCTCTCATCACTGTACCTCATCAAACGTCATCTCATTATGGCCAATGACATTTTGCATCCTCACACAATATTTGTTTATACAAACACTCAAATTTGTCATATTCAGTGGGAATGTGTGGGACAGTTTGTGCACACACCAAAAGCAGAACATGGGAGATAGCACCTCTCAAAAAAAAAAAAGAGGGGAGGGGGGTATACAATTTTATCAAATATACACCATCTTCCTCACTCTTATTTTTGTGTCTTTCAGCTGCTGCTCGGCAGTTTGACCCAAAGCTAACTGACAAGGACTACAGCGGAACTGTCAAGAAGTGGCTTCGTTATGCGCCAGACCGGGAGGGGGGCATCCCAAGGAACCAAAGTGATCCAAACCCAAGCCAAACGTGTCAAACCTAGTCTGAAAAAGCTAAGTCTGGTCCTCTGGACATACAAAAAACAAAGCAAAAAAAAAACTGTAGAAACGTTTCGTCTTTCGTCCGAAAGACTTCCTCAGTCTGAGCTGCTGTATTCAGCTCAGTCTTATAAATAGCACCCTCCCACAGTGGATCAACCAGTTGGATGATGACAGCCTGAAACCAGCTGCTCACATGAGCAAGGAGGACCATCAGCCTGACGATGGATCGTTAACACCCTGATGGTTGTTTGCTATTCACAGAGGGCTGAGTGATACTGGCAATAACAGCATTGTAAGAGGGGGACAGTTGAACCCGGAGGCCTCCACCTCTGTTTAATGATGGACGGTTTCTTTTCACAAAGATGGCCTCCTTTACTCCTCTCTCAAACCATTGTTCCTCTCTATCAAGGATGTGAACATCTTCATCCCTGAAAGAGTGACCGCTGGCCTGGAGATGAGTGTAGACTGCAGAGTCCTGACCTGATGATGTTGATCTTCTGTGCTGGGCCATCCTTTTGGCCAGTGGCTGTTTAGTTTCCCCGATGTAAGACTGATCACAGCCCTCCTGACACTGAACAGCATACACAATATTACTCTGTTTGTGCCGGGGGACTGGATCTTTGGGATGAACCAGTCTTTGCCGTAATGTATTTTGGGGTTTAAAAGCCACTGGGTGGCTTGTATACCCCCCTCCCAGTGGCTTTTAAACCCCAAAATACATTACGGCAAAGACTGGTTCATCCCAAAGATCCAGTCCCCCGGCACAGAGTAATATTGTGTATGCTGTTCAGTGTCAGGAGGGCTGTGATCAGTCTTACATCGGGGAAACTAAACAGCCACTGGCCAAAAGGATGGTCCAGCACAGAAGATCAACATCATCAGGTCAGGACTCTGCAGTCTACACTCATCTCCAGGCCAGCGGTCACTCTTTCAGGGATGAAGATGTTCACATCCTTGATAGAGAGGAACAATGGTTTGAGAGAGGAATAAAGGAGGCCATCTTTGTGAAAAGAAACCGTCCATCATTAAACGGAGGTGGAGGCCTCCGGGTTCAACTGTCCCCCACTTACAATGCTGTTATTGCCAGTATCACTCAGCCCTCTGTGAATAGCAAACAACCATCAGGGTGTTAACGATCCATCGTCAGGCTGATGGTCCTCCTTGCTCATGTGAGCAGCTGGTTTCAGGCTGTCATCAGCCAACTGGTTGATCCACTGTGGGAGGGTGCTATTTATAAGACTGAGCTGAATACAGCTTCTCAGACTGAGGAAGTCTTTTGGACGAAAGACGAAACGTTTCTACAGTTTTTTTTTTTGTTTTTTTTTTTTTTGAATGTCCAGAGGACCAGACTTAGCTTTTTTAGATTTTTCTACCTGGATTATTGAGCATGCATCAGGGTGTCAAACCTAGGTTACCCCAACACACGCTGTTTCCCTTGTTCTTCGAGTACAAGTCTTAACCTCATGGACGCTGTTATTACATGAACATTAGACTTTTCTGTCAGTTAAAAAGGAGTCAAATATGTTGACAAATACCTTCTTTACTGAGCTCCACGATTGCCTACAAAGTTAAGAGGATGGAGGATTTTGCGAGAGAGGAGTGCCTCTTGACTCCAAAACATTTGCTGAGCTTCAGAACAAAGTCCATCGCAGAGTGCCCAGTGAGAAATGCAACCCAGGCTGCCTTGAGCACCTTCTTCTTCTGGCTTTTCCCTTTTCAGGGGTCACCACAGCGAGTCATCCTCCTCCACCTCACTCTGTCCTCTGCATCCTCTGTCCTCACTCAAACTACCTTCATGTCCTCTCTAACTGCATCCATATATCTCCTCTTCTTCTCCTCTTTGTGTGTGTGGGGGGGTGTTAATAAAAAAAATAAAAGTCATGGTCAGTTTTTTTATGTCTGATGTTTGCATTACAGTAGTTGTTATGAAGATACAAACCACTGTGTATTTACTAGACTGCTTTTGGTCCAGCTTGTGATTTGTACATCATGATGTTGGTACATAAATCAAAATTAAAGACTAATGTTGATGTAGAAAACTGGGTGATGTTAAAATGTAAAGATGTTAGAAGCCAACTATTTGTATTGCAGATTTAAAACAAATGTAGTTATATAAAGTGCTTCACATTAAAAATAAAAAAATTAATGGAGGGTTAGGGTAAAAAAAACAACTACCGGTAAGCATTGGTGTTATTTTACATGGTCTACCTACATGCAAAACCTGTATTTTCAGGCAGAGTATATCATATTGTTTATGTTTATTAAATTTGTTCATTTTTTTACAAAAGAAACAATACAAGGCAATCTCATAATGATATTGTACAAAATGTAAAAAAATGAAAGGTGGCATCTTATTATATCTGCCCCTTATCTCCAACAATCAGATTAAACAACAGTAGTCAAACCATGTAAACAATAATAATCTTCAACCAACTTTTTCCAACAGTCAGGTTAAACAATAATATTCTTCAACCAACAGTACAAAATTACTAACTCTTTTTTTTCTCCAATATATCCAAATATTCCCAAATGTGCACGAATTTGCATAAATGAAAAATCCTTAAATATCCGACTGACATCTGCAACGTGATACGCCAAAGATCTGCTGGAACTCCGAGGGATCGCATACTTCACAGATAAATATACGACTTGACATCTGCAACGTGATACGTCAAAGATCTGCTGGAACTCCGAGGGATCGCATACCTCCAGGTATTTCACAGATAAAAATCCTTAAATATCCGACTGACATCTGCAACGTGATACGTCAAAGATCTGCTGGAACTCTGAGGGATCGCATACTTCACAGATAAATATACGACTTGACATCTTCAACGTGATACGTCAAAGATCTGCTGGAACTCTGAGGGATCGCATACTTCACAGATAAAAATCCATAAATATACGACTGACATCTTCAACGTGATACGTCAAAGATCTGCTGGATCTCTGAGAAATCGCATACTTCACAGATACTTCACAGATAAATATACGACTGACATCTTCAACGTGATACGTCAAAGATCTGCTGGATCTCTGAGAAATCGCATACTTCACAGATACTTCACAGATACTTCACAGATAAATATACGACTGACATCTTCAACGTGATACGTCAAAGATCTGCTGGATCTCTGAGAAATCGCATACTTCACAGATACTTCACAGATAAAAAATCCATAAATATCTGACTGACATGTCACGTATACGTAAATATAAACCAATCATACGTCATATATGCGGCAAGTATCCGAAGAGATGTAAGCAGTAATCCCGAGGGATAACAGAGCCACATATTTCTGGATCTGCAGCAGATAAAGTATCCGGATTTTGGGATTTTTTAAGGATCAATAAAGTTCGGATCTGTTCGTATCCGGAAACTGGATTTTCCGAGGATGCGATACGGAAATTCCCGGAAATTGTCCGTATATGTGAAGGATACGGAGATATACCACATCTGATACTCCCGTATATCTATGGTTTTAGTGCAGTGCTTAGGGGCAAGTAAAGGAACTCTCATGTCTTGTCCTTCTGCTGCACAGTCCAGTTCAAAATGCAGAGTAAACATCTCTTGAAACACCATCTGCATTTGCTCCAATTTAATCAACGAAACAAAATTACAAAGGGTAGCTGAACAAAGTAGGATCATTGAAGTATATTATTTCATTCATAGTTTTTGACGAGACATTTAATGTTGGCCTTGTTTTGTCATGATGTTTGTCATATGCAGGTTAATACAAGTTCAACAATACAGTGAAATGTTCCGGATGAGAAGAAACAATTTGACTCTTTAAAAAGCAATGAACAATTCAATTCAGTTTACTTATATAGCACCAAATCACAACAAAGTTGTCTCAGGGCACTTTACAGGAGCATTCACATACCGTATTTTTCGGTGTATAGGTCGCACCTTTTAAATTTTTTTTCAAGGCTTTTTTTCAAGGCTTCATCTTTTTGTAGCATTTAGCTTCTAGTGTTAGCTTCTGTATTTGTTATAAATAGCTTCAAAACCACTCGTGTATATTTTTTCTGCTTACAGAGTGCAATTATAGGAGCTTTAATGTACGTTATTATGGTCTCGAGAAAACATTTGACCTAAAATTTGATTTTTTATTCGTGTTCTGAGAGACGGACTCCTCTCGTGTTTAGCTTTGTTAGCTTCTAGTTTTACTTCTGTTTGCTTATAAATAGCTTCGAAACCACTCGGTGTATATTTATTTCTGCTTACAGAGTAATTATAACACTCCATTGTACTTAACTATGTCCTGGATGAATCATTTGAGATGAGATTCGATTTTTTATTCGTGTCAGAGGCGGACTGGTCTCGTGTTAGCCTTCGTTTTATATCTGTGTACTTCTGTTTACGTCATAAATAGCTTCAAAACCACTCGGTGTACATTTTTTCTGCTTACAGAGTGTAATTATAAGGCTTTAATGTACGTTACTATGGTCTCGAGAAAACATTTGACCTAAAATTGGATTTTTTTATTCGTGTTCTGAGAGACGGACTCCTCTCGTGTTTCTCAAGACAAGTGGCCATCTGCTTTGATCGGGTGGTTTGAGAGAACAGAAAGGAGAGACAAACGAACACAGAATGGTAGGTTTAGATATAGGTCCAGGTGTACCTGAAAGACAAAAAAACACAAGTTAAGGATAGAAAAAAAAATTACAAATAAAAAACAGGTTGAGCAGAGAAAGTAAAGACAGTAGCAGAGTGAAAAAGTCTAGTCAGTTTGTCCTCCAGCAGTCTAAGCCTATAGCAGCATAACTAAGGGATAGCTCTGTAAACCCAAGTCAAACCTAACTGTAGGATTTGCAAAAAGGAGAGTCTTAAGCCTAGTTTTAAAACTGGATAATGTGTCAGCTTCACGGACAGAGATTGGAAGTCGGTTCCACAAGAGAGGAGCCTGATAACTGAAAGTTCTGCCTCCCATTCTGTTTTTGTAAACTATGGGAACCACAAGTAAACATGCAGCCTGAGAGTGAAGTCCTCTGTTAGGAAAGTATAGAACAATAAGATCTGAAATGTAAGATGGAGCTAGGTTGTCAAGAGCTTTGTAGGTTAGAAGTAAGATCTTGAATTCAATTCTGGATTTGAGAGGGAGCCAATGGAGATAAGCTAAAACAGGAGAGATATTATATCTCCTACTAACTCCAATTAAGGCTCTGGCAGCAGCATTTTGGACCAACTGAAGATATTTTAAATAATTATTTGGACACCCAGATAAACCATTGCAATAGTCCAGTCTTGATGTGATAAAAGCTTTAACCAGTTTTTCTACATAATTTTTTATATACAAATAAATAAAATAAAAAAATGAAATAGCGTAATGTGTATTGTATTAGTTAGAAAATTAGAAAGAGTTATTCATTTTGTACTGTTACTGGAAGATTATTATTGTTTGAACTGATTGTTTGAAAAAAGGGGCAGATATAATAAGATTTTTTCTTCTTTCTGCTACCTTTCATTTTTTTATATTTTGTACGTTATCATTTATGGGATTGTTTTGTATTGTGTTGTTTGTAAAAAAAAAAAGAACAAATTTAATAAACATAAACATATACGATGTTTCTATTTTAACAATGTTAACAGGTGGAAAAAGGTGGTTCTGGTAACGTTTTTAATGTGGGGGATAAAAGACATGTCCTGATCAAAAATAACACCAATATTTTTTTAATGTTAGAGCAGGTGGGGGTGGGGATGGGGGGTATCACACTGATGGGGGGGGAGTCCTCCCACAGAAATATTTGAATTAAGTAGATGCCATTTCCTGCATTCTGGTGTATAATAACAGTCGTTTAACATCTAGTTTTACCTAGACAAGTAAACACTTGATTCAATAATCAATCAACCGATCAATCAACCGCTTGTCTCAGCAGGTTGGCCTCCAGGGAGCTATGCTTGATTGGTTCAAATCTTACCTGTCTGGGAGAACTTTTTCTGTCATGATAGGTGATCTGTCCTCCTCTTCATCAACCCCTCTGACCTCTGGCGTACCACAGGGATCTATTCTAGGGCCAGTCCTCTTCTCTCTTTACATGCTGCCATTAGGATCAATCACACGTCATAACCTGTCTTTTCACATGTATGCAGACGATTTACAAATCTATCTGCCAGTCACTCCCAACCCCTCACTCAGTTCAAACACTCTTGTCAACTGCTTAAATGACATTAAGCACTGGCTCTCTCAAAACTTCCTCCACCTAAACACAGATAAAACTGAATGCATTTTATTTGGTGCACCTGATGACACCAGCAACATCCTTCCCAGTCCCAGTGTTGGTTTTCCCCTCCCCCACTTCAACCCGGTGGTCAGAAATCTTGGAGTGCAGCTTGACTCCAACTTAAAGCTTGATAAACAGATCAGTTCTGTTGTCAAGACCAGCTTTTTCCAGCTCCGTCTGCTCTCCAAAGTCAAGTCATTTCTCAGCCGTGGTGATCTGGAGAAGGCCATCCATGCCTTTGTGACCTCCAGACTTGATTATTGTAATGCTTTGTATGTTGGTATTAATCAATCCTCCATCTCCCGTTTACAGCTTGTACAGAACTCTGCCGCGCGCTTTTTGACCAACACACGAAAATATGAACACATCACTCCTGTCCTGTCCTCTCTACACTGGCTCCCGGTTCAGTTCAGGATACAGTTCAAGCTGCTGCTGTTTGTTTTCAAAGCTCTGAATGGACTTGCTCCTCTGTACATCTCAGAACTTTTGAAAGCCCATCAGCCCGGCAGAGCTTTACGCTCTGCCAGTCAACACCTGCTGGAGGTGCCTCGCTCAAGGTACAAACAATGGGGAGACCGGTCATTTTCTGTTGCCGGCCCAAAAGCCTGGAACAGCCTCCCCCTTGAGCTGCGTGCCACCTCTGATCTGACTCTGTTCAAAACCAGACTGAAGACCCACTTGTTCAAAAAAGCTTTCAGTGTGTAACTTTTATTACTTTTGGTATTTTAGTATGTAGCATTTTTATTTCCATTGCCTTCTTTTATTGCTGCTGTTTCTTATTCTATTTTCATTGATTTATTGTTCCAGTTTATTAATCATTTTATCCTGTTAAGCACCTTGGTCAATGCAAGGCATTGTAGGAAGGTGCTATACAAATAAAGTTTAATATTTAGTTTATTATTAAAATAACTATTTTAGAGCTAATGGCATAACAAGACGTAGCCGGACCAACAGCTGATTCAATTAATTAAATATATAAATCAAAGGTCAGTCAAAGGTGACTATTTGATGCCCACATTAAAATTAAATGACTGTAACTTAGTTGACTTCAAATGCAACAAGAGGATCAATGAATGTATGCAACAAAGTATTTACTGATTATAACAAAGATTCCTTCAAGAAACATCCTGGTATAAATCATAAAACCAGTATGACTTCTGCTCATTCTACATTTGTCAAATGGCCTAACTCTCCTAAAGTGAAGGAGAATCATTTGAAAATAATAAATAAGATATATTCTGATGCCATGTTTATTTAAAGAATATTTAAATTTGATGTTGATTTGTGTGTCTTTTGTAAATAAGAAGATGAATACCTCGAGCAATTTTTTTCACGTCAATACAAAGTCTTTGGTCAGACATCAGAAACTGGATTAATCTCTTGAAAGTTTGTGAAGCCTTTATAATTTTCCTATTTTGCTGAATAAATATGACCTAAAACATCATCAGATTTTACACGTCCTAAAAGTAGATAAAGAGAACCCAGTTAAACAAATGAGACAAAAATATTGTACTTGGTCATTTATTTGTTTATTTATTGAGGAAATTGTCCAATTTTACATATTTGTGAGTTGCAATAGTATGTAAATCTTTGCTTTCAGTATCAGGTGTGACCCCTCCCATGCTGCAATAACTGTAACTAATCATTTCTGGTAATTGTTGATTAGTCCTACTGCACACCGGCATGGATGAATTTTAGCCCATTCCTCCAGACAGAACAGTTTCAACTCTGGGATGTCGGTGGTTTCCTCACATTAACTGCTGCTTCAGGTCTTTCCACAGCATTTGGATTGGATTAAGGTAAATAATTTGACCTGGCCATCCCAAAACATGAACTGGATTTTTCTTGAACCATTCTTTGGTAGAATGACTTGAGTGTTTAGGGTCATTGTCTTTCTGCATGACCCACCTTCTCTTGAGATTCAGTTCATGGACAGATGTTCTGACATTTCCTTTAGAATTTGCTGATATAATTCAGAATTCATTGTTCAATCATTGACAGCAAGCTGTCCTGGCCCAGATGCAGCAAAACAAGCCCAAACCATGATACTACTATCATCATGTTTCAAAGATGGTATAAGGTCCGTTTTAATTTCTCCAAACCTAACACTTTTCATTTAAACCTTAAAGTTCTACTTTGATAACAATGGACTTGAATTTCCTCAATTTGTACACAATCTATCTGACAGTGGATTGGTGGAGTCCAAACTCTTTATAGATGTTTTCTAACCTTTTTCAGCCTGATGAGCATCAATAACTCTTTTTCTGAGGTCCTCAGAAATATCCTTTGTTCGTGCAATGATACACTTCCACAAACCTGTTGTGAAGATCAGACTTTGAGAGATCCCTGTTAAACAGTGTTCCCACTCACACCTGATCGACATCCCATTGCTTGAAAACACCGTAATCAAACATTGGCATGTTTGATTAATTTGCAATTCTAAATTGACTTTAGTTGTTTGTTCTTTGACTTATCTGCATCTTTTTTTTTGGCCATGTGATGAACTAAGACAGGCATCTGTGATGGCAAACAGAATTAAACTGGTAACAAAAACAAATGGATGGGTAA
>JBBPBX010094883.1:0-13297 GCA_038048925.1 Garcialebias charrua
ACAGGTGTAAGATGCTACAGGTGTAAGATGCTACAGGTGTAAGACGCTGCAGGTGTAAGACACTGCAGGTGTAAGTTACTGCAGATGTAAGATGATGCAGGTGTAAGACGCTGCAGGTGTAAGATGATGCAGGTGTAAGATGCTACAGGTGTAAGACGCTGCAGGTGTAAGACTGTAGGTGTAAGTTACAGATGTAAGACGATACAGGTGTAAGACGCTACAGGTGTAAGACACTACAGATGTAAGACGCTACAGGTGTAAGACGCTACAGGTGTAAGATGCTACAGGTGTAAGACGATGCAGGTGTAAAATGATGCAGGTGTAAAACAATGCAGATGTAAGATGATGCAGGTGTAAAACGATGCAGGTGTAAGACGATGCAGGTGTAAGATGATGCAGGGGTAAAACGATGCAGGTGTAAGATGATGCAGGTGTAAGACGCTGAAGGTGTTAGACGATGCAGGTGTAAGATGATGCAGGTGTAAGACGTTGCAGGTGTAAGATGATGCAGGTGTAAGACGCTGAAGGTGTAAGATGATGCAGGTGTAAGACGCTGATGGTGTAAGATGATGCAGGTGTAAGACGATGCAGGTGTAAGACGATGCAGGTGTAAGATGATACAGGTGTAAGACGCTAAAGGTGTAAGATGATACAGGTGTAAGACGCTAAAGGTGTAAGACAATGCAGGTGTAAGCACTGAAGATGTAAGATGATGCAGGTGTAAGACGCTGAAGGTGTAAGATGATGCAGGTGTAAGACGCTACAGGTGTAAGACGATGCAGGTGTAAGAATGCAGGTGTAAGACACTGCAGATGTAAGATGATGCAGGTGTAAGACGCTGCAGGTGTAAGACTGCAGGTGTAAGACACTGCAGATATAAGATGATGCAGGTGTAAGACACTACAGGTATAAGATGCTACAGGTGTAAGACGATGCAGGTATAAGACGATGCAGGTGTAAGACGATGCAGGTGTAAGATGATGCAGGTGTAAGACGCTGCAGGTGTAAGACGATACAGGTGTAAAATGATACAGGTGTAAGATGATACAGGTGTAAAACGATACAGGTGTAAGACAATGCAGGTGTAAGTTATGCAGATGTAAGATGATGCAGGTGTAAGACGATGCAGGTGTAAAATGATGCAGGTGTAAGACACTGCAGATGTAAGATGATGCAGGTGTAAAATGATGCAGGTGTAAGACGATGCAGGTGTAAGATGATGCAGGTGTAAGATGATGCAGGTGTAAGACGATGCAGGTGTAAGATGATGCAGGTGTAAGACGATGAAGGTGTAAGACGATGCAGGTGTAAGATGATGCAGGTGTAAGACGATGCAGGTGTAAGATGATGCAGGTGTAAGACGATGCAGGTGTAAGATGATGCAGGTGTAAGATGATGCAGGTGTAAGATGATGCAGGTGTAAGATGCTGCAGGTGTAAGATGATGCAGGTGTAAGATGATGCAGGTGTAAGATGATGCAGGTGTAAGATGCTGCAGGTGTAAGATGATGCAGGTGTAAGATGATGCAGGTGTAAGATGATGCAGGTGTAAGATGATGCAGGTGTAAGACGCTGCAGGTATAAGACGCTGGGTATAAGACGCTGCAGGTGTAAGACGCTACAGGTGTAAGACGATGGGTATAAGACGCTGCAGGTGTAAGACGCTGCAGGTGTAAGATGATGCAGGTGTAAGATGCTACAGGTGTAAGATGCTGCAGGTGTAAGATGCTGCAGGTGTAAGACGCTGCAGGTGTAAGACGCTGCAGGTGTAAGACGATGCAGGTGTAAGATAATGCAGGTGTAAGACGTTGCAGGTGTAAGACGCTGCAGGTGTAAGATGATGCAGGTGTAAGATGCTACAGGTGTAAGACGCTGCAGGTGTAAGATGCTGCAGGTGTAAGATGCTGCAGGTGTAAGATGATGCAGGTGTAAGATGCTGCAGGTGTAAGATGCTGCAGGTGTAAGACGCTGCAGGTGTAAGACGTTGCAGGTGTAAGATGCTACAGGTGTAAGATGCTACAGGTGTAAGACGCTGCAGGTGTAAGACGCTGCAGGTGTAAGATGCTACAGGTGTAAGATGCTACAGGTGTAAGATGCTACAGGTGTAAGATGCTGCAGGTGTAAGACGCTGCAGGTGTAAGACGCTACAGGTGTAAGATGCTACAGGTGTAAGATGCTGCAGGTGTAAGACGCTGCAGGTGTAAAACGCTGCAGGTGTAAGATGCTGCAGGTGTAAGACGCTGCAGGTGTAAGATGATGCAGGTGTAAGATGCTGCAGGTGTAAGATGATGCAGGTGTAAGATGCTGCAGGTGTATAATGATGCAGGTGTAAGACGCTGCAGGTGTAAGATGATGCAGGTGTAAGACGCTGCAGGTGTAAGATGATGCAGGTGTAAGACGCTGCAGGTGTAAGATGATGCAGGTGTAAGATGATGCAGGTGTAAGACGCTGCAGGTGTAAGACGCTGCAGGTGTAAGACGATGCAGGTGTAAGACGATGCAGGTGTAAGATGATGCAGGTGTAAGACGCTGCAGGTGTAAGATGATGCAGGTGTAAGACGCTGATGGTGTAAGATGATGCAGGTGTAAGACGCTGCAGGTGTAAGACGCTGCAGGTGTAAGATGATGCAGGTGTAAGACGATGCAGGTGTAAGATGATGCAGGTGTAAGACGCTGCAGGTGTAAGATGATGCAGGTGTAAGACGCTGCAGGTGTAAGACGATGCAGGTGTAAGACGATGCAGGTGTAAGATGATGCAGGTGTAAGATGATGCAGGTGTAAGATGATGCAGGTGTAAGACGATGCAGGTGTAAGATGATGCAGGTGTAAGATGATGCAGGTGTAAGATGATGCAGGTGTAAGACGATGCAGGTGTAAGATGATGCAGGTGTAAGATGATGCAGGTGTAAGACGATGCAGGTGTAAGATGATGCAGGTGTAAGATGATGCAGGTGTAAGATGATGCAGGTGTAAGACGTTGCAGGTGTAAGATGATGCAGGTGTAAGATGCTGCAGGTGTAAGATGCTGCAGGTGTAAGACACTGCAGGTGTAAGATGCTGCAGGTGTAAGACGCTGCAGGTGTAAGATGATGCAGGTGTAAGATGATGCAGGTGTAAGACGATGCAGGTGTAAGACGCTGCAGGTGTAAGATGATGCAGGTGTAAGATGATGCAGGTGTAAGATGATGCAGGTGTAAGACGCTGCAGGTGTAAGATGATGCAGGTGTAAGATGATGCAGGTGTAAGATGATGCAGGTGTAAGACGCTGCAGGTGTAAGACGCTGCAGGTGTAAGACGCTGCAGGTGTAAGATGCTGCAGGTGTAAGACGCTGCAGGTGTAAGACGCTGCAGGTGTAAGACGCTGCAGGTGTAAGACGCTGCAGGTGTAAGACGCTGCAGGTGTAAGATGCTGCAGGTGTAAGATGATGCAGGTGTAAGACGCTGCAGGTGTAAGACGATGCAGGTGTAAGATGATGCAGGTGTAAGATGATGCAGGTGTAAGATGATGCAGGTGTAAGATGCTGCAGGTGTAAGACGCTGCAGGTGTAAGACGCTGCAGGTGTAAGATGATGCAGGTGTAAGATGATGCAGGTGTAAGATGATGCAGGTGTAAGACGCTGCAGGTGTAAGACGCTGCAGGTGTAAGACGCTGCAGGTGTAAGATGATGCAGGTGTAAGATATACAGGTGTAAGACGCTGCAGGTGTAAGACGCTGCAGGTGTAAGACGCTGCAGGTGTAAGATGCTGCAGGTGTAAGATGCTACAGGTGTAAGATGCTACAGGTGTAAGACGCTGCAGGTGTAAGACGCTGCAGGTGTAAGACGCTGCAGGTGTAAGACGCTGCAGGTGTAAGACGCTGCAGGTGTAAGACGCTGCAGGTGTAAGATGCTACAGGTGTAAGACGCTGCAGGTGTAAGACGCTGCAGGTGTAAGACGCTGCAGGTGTAAGACGCTGCAGGTGTAAGACGCTGCAGGTGTAAGACGCTGCAGGTGTAAGACGCTGCAGGTGTAAGACGCTGCAGGTGTAAGACGCTGCAGGTGTAAGACGCTGCAGGTGTAAGACGCTGCAGGTGTAAGACGCTGCAGGTGTAAGATGATGCAGGTGTAAGACGCTGCAGGTGTAAGACACTGCAGGTGTAAGATGATGCAGGTGTAAGATGATGCAGGTGTAAGATGCTACAGGTGTAAGACGCTACAGGTGTAAGACGCTGCAGGTGTAAGACACTGCAGGTGTAAGATGATGCAGGTGTAAGATGATGCAGGTGTAAGATGCTGCAGGTGTAAGATAATGCAGGTGTAAGATGATGCAGGTGTAAGATGCTACAGGTGTAAGATGCTACAGGTGTAAGACGCTACAGGTGTAAGACGCTGCAGGTGTAAGATGCTGCAGGTGTAAGACGCTGCAGGTGTAAGATGATGCAGGTGTAAGATGATGCAGGTGTAAGACACTGCAGGTGTAAGACGCTGCAGGTGTAAGATGATGCAGGTGTAAGATGATGCAGGTGTAAGACGCTGCAGGTGTAAGATGCTACAGGTGTAAGATGCTACAGGTGTAAGACGCTACAGGTGTAAGACGCTGCAGGTGTAAGACACTGCAGGTGTAAGATGATGCAGGTGTAAGATGATGCAGGTGTAAGACGATGCAGGTGTAAGATGATGCAGGTGTAAGACGCTGAGGTGTAAGATGATGCAGGTGTAAGACCTGCAGGTGTAAGATGATGCAGGTGTAAAATGATGCAGGTGTAAGACGATGCAGGTGTAAGATGATGCAGGTGTAAGACGCTGCAGGTGTAAGATGATGCAGGTGTAAGATGATGCAGGTGTAAGACGATGCAGGTGTAAGATGATGCAGGTGTAAGACGCTGCAGGTGTAAGATGATGCAGGTGTAAGACGATGAAGGTGTAAGATGATGCAGGTGTAAGACGTGATGCAGGTGTAAGACGATGCAGGTGTAAGATGATGCAGGTGTAAGACGCTGATGGTGTAAGATGATGCAGGTGTAAGACGCTGATGGTGTAAGATGATGCAGGTGTAAGACGCTGATGGTGTAAGATGATGCAGGTGTAAGACGATGCAGGTGTAAGATGATGCAGGTGTAAGACGTTGCAGGTGTAAGATGATGCAGGTGTAAGATGATGCAGGTGTAAGACGTTGCAGGTGTAAGATGATGCAGGTGTAAGACGTGCAGGTGTAAGATGATGCAGGTGTAAAATGATGCAGGTGTAAGACGCTGATGGTGTAAGATGATGCAGGTGTAAGATGATGCAGGTGTAAGACGTTGCAGGTGTAAGATGATGCAGGTGTAAGACGCTGCAGGTGTAAGATGATGCAGGTGTAAAATGATGCAGGTGTAAGATGATGCAGGTGTAAAATGATGCAGGTGTAAGACGCTACAGGTGTAAGACGCTGATGGTGTAAGACGCTGCAGGTGTAAGACGCTGCAGGTGTAAGATGATGCAGGTGTAAAATGATGCAGGTGTAAGATGATGCAGGTGTAAGATGATGCAGGTGTAAGATGATGCAGGTGTAAGACGTTGCAGGTGTAAGATGATGCAGGTGTAAGATGATGCAGGTGTAAGATGATGCAGGTGTAAGATGATGCAGGTGTAAGATGATGCAGGTGTAAGATGATGCAGGTGTAAGATGATGCAGGTGTAAGACGCTGCAGGTGTAAGATGATGCAGGTGTAAGACGATGCAGGTGTAAGATGATGCAGGTGTAAGATGATGCAGGTGTAAGATGATGCAGGTGTAAGACGATGCAGGTGTAAGATGATGCAGGTGTAAGACGCTGATGGTGTAAGACGCTGCAGGTGTAAGACGCTGCAGGTGTAAGATGATGCAGGTGTAAAATGATGCAGGTGTAAGACGCTGCAGGTGTAAGACGCTGCAGGTGTAAGACGCTGCAGGTGTAAGACGCTGCAGGTGTAAGACGCTGCAGGTGTAAGATGCTACAGGTGTAAGACGCTGCAGGTGTAAGACGCTGCAGGTGTAAGACGCTGCAGGTGTAAGACGCTGCAGGTGTAAGACGCTGCAGGTGTAAGATGCTACAGGTGTAAGACGCTACAGGTGTAAGACGCTGCAGGTATAAGACGCTGCAGGTGTAAGACGCTGCAGGTGTAAGACGCTGCAGGTGTAAGACGCTGCAGGTGTAAGATGCTGCAGGTGTAAGACGCTGCAGGTGTAAGACGCTGCAGGTATAAGACGCTGCAGGTGTAAGACGCTGCAGGTGTAAGACGCTACAGGTGTAAGACGCTGTATGTATAAGACGCTGCAGGTGTAAGACGCTGCAGGTGTAAGATGCTGCAGGTGTAAGATGCTACAGGTGTAAGATGCTACAGGTGTAAGATGCTACAGGTGTAAGACGCTACAGGTGTAAGACGCTGCAGGTGTAAGACACTGCAGGTGTAAGTTACTGCAGATGTAAGATGATGCAGGTGTAAGACGCTGCAGGTGTAAGATGATGCAGGTGTAAGATGCTACAGGTGTAAGACGCTGCAGGTGTAAGACTGGCAGGTGTAAGACACTGCAGATGTAAGACATGCAGGTGTAAGATGATACAGGTGTAAGATGATACAGGTATAAGACACTGCAGGTGTAAGACGCTGCAGGTGTAAGATGATGCAGGTGTAAGATGATGCAGGTGTAAGACGATGCAGGTGTAAGACGCTACAGGTGTAAGATACTACAGGTGTAAGACGCTACAGGTGTAAGACGCTACAGGTGTAAAACGCTACAGGTGTAAGATGCTACAGGTGTAAGACGCAGGTGTAAGATGATGCAGGTGTAAGATGATGCAGGTGTAAGATGATGCAGGTGTAAGATGCTACAGGTGTAAGACGCTGCAGGTGTAAGACGCTACAGGTGTAAGATGCTACAGGTGTAAGATGCTACAGGTGTAAGACGCTACAGGTGTAAAACGCTACAGGTGTAAGATGCTACAGGTGTAAGACGCTACAGGTGTAAGACACTGCAGGTGTAAGTTACTGCAGGTGTAAGACGCTGCAGGTGTATAATGATGCAGGTGTAAGACACTGCAGATGTAAGATGATGCAGGTGTAAAATGATGCAGGGGTAAGACGCTGCAGGTGTAAGATGATGCAGGGGTAAGACGTTGCAGGTGTTAGATGATGCAGGTGTAAGATGATGCAGGTGTAAGACGCTGATGGTGTTAGACGCTGCAGGTGTAAGATGATGCAGGTGTAAGACGTTGCAGGTGTAAGATGATGCAGGTGTAAGACGCTGATGGTGTAAGATGATGCAGGTGTAAGACGCTGATGGTGTAAGATGATGCAGGTGTAAGACGTTGCAGGTGTAAGATGATGCAGGTGTAAGATGATGCAGGTGTAAGACGCTGCAGGTGTAAGATGATGCAGGTGTAAGATGCTACAGGTGTAAGACGCTGCAGGTGTAAGACTGTAGGTGTAAGTTACTGCAGATGTAAGATGATGCAGGTGTAAGATGCTACAGGTGTAAGATGCTACAGGTGTAAGACGCTGCAGGTGTAAGACGCTGCAGGTGTAAGATGATGCAGGTGTAAGATTATGCAGGTGTAAGACGCTGCAGGTGTAAGACGCTACAGGTGTAAGATGCTACAGGTGTAAGATGCTACAGGTGTAAGACGCTACAGGTGTAAGACACTGCAGGTGTAAGTTACTGCAGATGTAAGATGATGCAGGTGTAAGACGCTGCAGGTGTATAATGATGCAGGTGTAAGACACTGCAGATGTAAGATGATGCAGGTGTAAAATGATGCAGGTGTAAGACGCTGCAGGTGTAAGATGATGCAGGGGTAAGACGTTGCAGGTGTTAGATGATGCAGGTGTAAGATGATGCAGGTGTAAGACGCTGATGGTGTTAGACGCTGCAGGTGTAAGATGATGCAGGTGTAAGACGTTGCAGGTGTAAGATGATGCAGGTGTAAGACGCTGATGGTGTAAGATGATGCAGGTGTAAGACGCTGCAGGTGTAAGATGCTACAGGTGTAAGATGCTACAGGTGTAAAACGCTGCAGGTATAAGACGCTGCAGGTATAAGATGCTGCAGGTGTAAGACGATGCAGGTATAAGACGCTGCAGGTGTAAGATGCTGCAGGTGTAAGACGCTGCAGGTGTAAGACGCTGCAGGTATAAGACGCTGTATGTATAAGACGCTGCAGGTGTAAGACGCTACAGGTGTAAGACGCTGTATGTATAAGACGCTGCAGGTGTAAGACGCTGCAGGTGTAAGATGCTGCAGGTGTAAGATGCTACAGGTGTAAGATGCTACAGGTGTAAGATGCTACAGGTGTAAGACGCTACAGGTGTAAGACGCTGCAGGTGTAAGACACTGCAGGTGTAAGTTACTGCAGATGTAAGATGATGCAGGTGTAAGACGCTGCAGGTGTAAGATGATGCAGGTGTAAGATGCTACAGGTGTAAGACGCTGCAGGTGTAAGACTGTAGGTGTAAGTTACTGCAGATGTAAGATGATGCAGGTGTAAGATGCTACAGGTGTAAGATGCTACAGGTGTAAGACGCTGCAGGTGTAAGACGCTGCAGGTGTAAGATTATGCAGGTGTAAGACGCTGCAGGTGTAAGACGCTACAGGTGTAAGATGCTACAGGTGTAAGATGCTACAGGTGTAAGATGCTACAGGTGTAAGACGCTACAGGTGTAAGACGCTACAGGTGTAAGACGCTGCAGGTGTAAGATGATGCAGGTGTAAGATTATGCAGGTGTAAGACGCTGCAGGTGTAAGACGCTACAGGTGTAAGATGCTACAGGTGTAAGATGCTACAGGTGTAAGACGCTACAGGTGTAAAACGCTACAGGTGTAAGATGCTACAGGTGTAAGACGCTACAGGTGTAAGACACTGCAGGTGTAAGTTACTGCAGATGTAAGATGATGCAGGTGTAAGACGCTGCAGGTGTATAATGATGCAGGTGTAAGACACTGCAGATGTAAGATGATGCAGGTGTAAAATGATGCAGGGGTAAGACGTTGCAGGTGTTAGATGATGCAGGTGTAAGATGATGCAGGTGTAAGACGCTGATGGTGTTAGACGCTGCAGGTGTAAGATGATGCAGGTGTAAGACGTTGCAGGTGTAAGATGATGCAGGTGTAAGACGCTGATGGTGTAAGATGATGCAGGTGTAAGACGCTGATGGTGTAAGATGATGCAGGTGTAAGACGTTGCAGGTGTAAGATGATGCAGGTGTAAGATGATGCAGGTGTAAGATGATGCAGGTGTAAGACGTTGCAGGTGTAAGATGATGCAGGTGTAAGATGATGCAGGTGTAAGATGATGCAGGTGTAAGACGTTGCAGGTGTAAGATGATGCAGGTGTAAGATGATGCAGGTGTAAGATGATGCAGGTGTAAGACGATGAAGGTGTAAGACGCTGAAGGTGTAAGACGCTGCAGGTGTAAGACGATGCAGGTGTAAGATGATGCAGGTGTAAGACGATGCAGGTGTAAGACGATGCAGGTGTAAGACGATGCAGGTGTAAGACGATGCAGGTGTAAGACGATGAAGGTGTAAGACGCTGAAGGTGTAAGACGCTGCAGGTGTAAGACGATGCAGGTGTAAGATGATGCAGGTGTAAGACGATGCAGGTGTAAGACGCTGCAGGTGTAAGACGCTGCAGGTGTAAGACGCTGCAGGTGTAAGACGCTGCAGGTGTAAGACGCTGCAGGTGTAAGACGCTGCAGGTGTAAGACGCTGCAGGTGTAAGACGCTGCAGGTGTAAGACGCTGTATGTATAAGACGCTGCAGGTGTAAGACGCTGCAGGTGTAAGACGCTACAGGTGTAAGACGCTGTATGTATAAGACGCTGCAGGTGTAAGACGCTGCAGGTGTAAGACGCTACAGGTGTAAGACGTTGCAGGTGTAAGATGCTACAGGTGTAAGATGCTACAGGTGTAAGATGCTACAGGTGTAAGACGCTACAGGTGTAAGACGCTGCAGGTGTAAGACGCTGCAGGTGTAAGACACTGCAGGTGTAAGTTACTGCAGATGTAAGATGATGCAGGTGTAAGACGCTGCAGGTGTAAGACTGTAGGTGTAAGTTACTGCAGATGTAAGATGATGCAGGTGTAAGATGCTGCAGGTGTAAGATGATGCAGGTGTAAGATGATGCAGGTGTAAGATGCTACAGGTGTAAGATGCTACAGGTGTAAGACGCTACAGGTGTAAGACGCTGCAGGTGTAAGACGCTGCAGGTGTAAGACACTGCAGGTGTAAGATGATGCAGGTGTAAGATGATGCAGGTGTAAGATGCTACAGGTGTAAGATGCTACAGGTGTAAGACGCTGCAGGTGTAAGACGCTGCAGGTGTAAGACTGTAGGTGTAAGTTACTGCAGATGTAAGATGATGCAGGTGTAAGATGCTGCAGGTGTAAGATGATGCAGGTGTAAGATGATGCAGGTGTAAGATGCTACAGGTGTAAGATGCTACAGGTGTAAGACGCTACAGGTGTAAGACGCTGCAGGTGTAAGACGCTGCAGGTGTAAGACACTGCAGGTGTAAGATGATGCAGGTGTAAGATGATGCAGGTGTAAGACACTGCAGGTGTAAGACGCTGCAGGTGTAAGACGCTGCAGGTGTAAGACACTGCAGGTGTAAGACGCTGCAGGTGTAAGATGATGCAGGTGTAAGATTATGCAGGTGTAAGACGCTGCAGGTGTAAGATGCTACAGGTGTAAGATGCTACAGGTGTAAGATGCTACAGGTGTAAGACGCTACAGGTGTAAGACACTGCAGGTGTAAGTTACTGCAGATGTAAGATGATGCAGGTGTAAGACGCTGCAGGTGTAAGATGATGCATGTGTATAATGATGCAGGTGTAAGATGATGCAGGTGTAAGATTATGCAGGTGTATAATGATGCAGGTGTAAGATGATGCAGGTGTAAGATGCTGCAGGTGTAAGACACTGCAGATGTAAGATGATGCAGGTGTAAGACGCTGCAGGTGTAAGATGATGCAGGTGTAAGACGTTGCAGGTGTTAGATGATGCAGGTGTAAGATGATGGAGGTGTAAGACGTTGCAGGTGTAAGATGATGCAGGTGTAAGACGCTGATGGTGTAAGATGATGCAGGTGTAAGACGCTGATGGTGTAAGATGATGCAGGTGTAAGACGCTGATGGTGTAAGATGATGCAGGTGTAAGACGTTGCAGGTGTAAGATGATGCAGGTGTAAGATGATGCAGGTGTAAGATGATGCAGGTGTAAGACGTTGCAGGTGTAAGATGATGCAGGTGTAAGATGATGCAGGTGTAAGATGATGCAGGTGTAAGATGATGCAGGTGTAAGACGATGCAGGTGTAAGATGATGCAGGTGTAAGATGATGCAGGTGTAAGACGTTGCAGGTGTAAGATGATGCAGGTGTAAGACGCTGCAGGTGTAAGATGATGCAGGTGTAAAATGATGCAGGTGTAAGATGATGCAGGTGTAAAATGATGCAGGTGTAAGACGCTACAGGTGTAAGACGCTGATGGTGTAAGACGCTGCAGGTGTAAGACGCTGCAGGTGTAAGATGATGCAGGTGTAAAATGATGCAGGTGTAAGATGATGCAGGTGTAAGACGCTGCAGGTGTAAGATGATGCAGGTGTAAGACGTTGCAGGTGTAAGATGATGCAGGTGTAAGATGATGCAGGTGTAAGACGTTGCAGGTGTAAGATGATGCAGGTGTAAGATGATGCAGGTGTAAGATGATGCAGGTGTAAGATGATGCAGGTGTAAGACGCTGATGGTGTAAGACGTGCAGGTGTAAGACGCTGCAGGTGTAAGATGATGCAGGTGTAAAATGATGCAGGTGTAAGATGCTGCAGGTGTAAGACGCTACAGGTGTAAGACGCTGCAGGTGTAAGACGCTGCAGGTGTAAGACGCTGCAGGTGTAAGATGCTACAGGTGTAAGATGCTACAGGTGTAAAACGCTGCAGGTATAAGACGCTGCAGGTATAAGACGCTGCAGGTGTAAGACGCTGCAGGTGTAAGACGCTGCAGGTATAAGACGCTGCAGGTATAAGACGCTGCAGGTGTAAGACGCTGCAGGTGTAAGACGCTACAGGTGTAAGACGCTGTATGTATAAGACGCTGCAGGTGTAAGACGCTGCAGGTGTAAGACGCTACAGGTGTAAGATGCTGCAGGTGTAAGATGCTACAGGTGTAAGATGCTACAGGTGTAAGATGCTACAGGTGTAAGACGCTACAGGTGTAAGACGCTGCAGGTGTAAGACGCTGCAGGTGTAAGACACTGCAGGTGTAAGTTACTGCAGAGATAAGATGATGCAGGTGTAAGACGCTGCAGGTGTAAGATGATGCAGGTGTAAGATGCTACAGGTGTAAGACGCTGCAGGTGTAAGACTGTAGGTGTAAGTTACTGCAGGTGTAAGATGCTGCAGGTGTAAGATGATGCAGGTGTAAGATGATGCAGGTGTAAGATGCTACAGGTGTAAGATGCTACAGGTGTAAGACGCTACAGGTGTAAGACGCTGCAGGTGTAAGACGCTGCAGGTGTAAGACACTGCAGGTGTAAGATGATGCAGGTGTAAGATGATGCAGGTATAAGACACTGCAGGTGTAAGACGCTGCAGGTGTAAGATGATGCAGGTGTAAGATTATGCAGGTGTAAGACGCTGCAGGTGTAAGACGCTACAGGTGTAAGATACTACAGGTGTAAGATGCTACAGGTGTAAGACGCTACAGGTGTAAAACGCTACAGGTGTAAGATGCTACAGGTGTAAGACGCTACAGGTGTAAGTCACTGCAGGTGTAAGTTACTGCAGATGTAAGATGATGCAGGTGTAAGACGCTGCAGGTGTAAGATGATGCAGGTGTAAGATGATGCAGGTGTATAATGATGCAGGTGTATAATGATGCAGGTGTAAGATGATGCAGGTGTAAGATGCTGCAGGTTTAAGACACTGCAGATGTAAGATGATGCAGGTGTAAGACGCTACAGGTGTAAGTCACTGCAGGTGTAAGTTACTGCAGATGTAAGATGATGCAGGTGTAAGACGCTGCAGGTGTAAGATGATGCAGGTGTAAGATGATGCAGGTGTATAATGATGCAGGTGTATAATGATGCAGGTGTAAAATGATGCAGGTGTAAGACGCTGCAGGTGTAAGATGATGCAGGGGTAAGACGTTGCAGGTGTTAGATGATGCAGGTGTAAGATGATGCAGGTGTAAGACGTTGCAGGTGTAAGATGATGCAGGTGTAAGACGCTGATGTAAGACGCTGATGATGCTACAGGTGTAAGATGATGCAGGTGTAAGATGATGCAGGTGTAAGATGATGCAGGTGTAAGA
>JBBPBX010094884.1:2614-13297 GCA_038048925.1 Garcialebias charrua
ATAATAATAAAAAAGAAACAATCTTGACAACAGCATACAAAAGTCAAGTCAAATTTTTAGAGACTATAACAATAAAGGGGCTGGGCAACATTTCACCAATAACATCACAATGACAAATACAGTTTTAAGTAAACATACTCACACACACAAACCACATTACATTCAGAAAAAAAAAAAACGTTTTTCCCCATTTTATTTATTTATTTTTTTGATAAAATTTGTTCATTTAAAAAAAATACAATACAAAACAATCCCATAAACGATAACATACAAAATATAAAAAATGAAAGGTAGCAGAAAGAAGAAAAAAATCTTATTATATCTGCTCCTTTTTTCAAACAATCATTTAAAACAATAATAATCTTCCAGTAAATGAACAAAATGAATAACTCTTTCTAATTTTTCTAACTAAAACAATACACATTACGCTACTTCATATGACTTGGCATTTTTAACTTCATTCTCCAAGCCATTCCATAATCCAATTCCCTGGATTGAGGTAGACCGTCCCTTCAAACTAGTTCTGAATTGTGGTTTTACAAACATCTCTGTCCCCTTAAGATTATAACAACTTTGTCTTTTAACAAAATGCATTTGGATATTTAAAGGTAATGCATTATTTTGAGCTCTATACATAACTGATAAAATATTATAGTCTACCAAATCATGGAACTTCAATAACTTTAGTTGATAAAATAATGTACTTGATGGATGACGGTAATGCTTTCTAGTGATAATTCTTACGGCTCTTTTCTGTAATACAAAAATAGGTTTTGTGATTGTTTTACACGCATTCCCCCAAACATCAATACAATAGATTAAGTGTGGAACAATGATTGTGTTATACAACAAATACAGAGCTTTATCATTCAATAGGTCTCTGACTTTGTACAGTACTGCTATCGATTTAGCTATTTTTATTCTTACAGAATTTATGTGTTGTTTCCATGTCAGTTTGTCATCAATGATAACACCCAAAAACTTCACCTCACTCACTCTACAAATCTCAACATCCTCAATTTTGAGTGGAACATCAACAGTTTTCTTTTTATTACCGAATATCATGTAATTAGTTTTTTCTAGATTTAATGATAATTTATTTATTTTAAACCAAGTTTGTATCTTGACAAATTCTGTCTTTATCAATTCCAACATTTGTTCTATATCTTCACCTAAACAGAAAAAAGTGGTATCATCAGCAAAAAGTACACATTTAAGGAGTCCTGACACATTTACCAAGTCATTCACATATAAAATAAAAAGCTTTGGTCCAAGTACAGAGCCTTGGGGAACTCCACATGTGATATTACAGAGGTCAAATCTTACATCATTTATTTGTACAAATTGTTTTCTATCTTTTAAGTAGCTAGATACCCACTGTATTGTAATGTATTTTTATCTTCCATTTTATATCCTTTATGTATTTTATGTTTCAATTTGTCGCTGATAATGTAGTAAGATTTCATCTTCTTTCTGCTCCCTTCATTTTATCCTACTTGTAATCTTGTATCTGATGAAACTGTCTTGTATTGTTCTTTTAAAATGAATGAATAAACATCAAATCAAATCAAATCAAATAATGTTTGCTCTGTATTACACTGTGTTGGTTTGTTAAGTGTCCTTGGGTGTCCTGAAAGGCGCTTTTAAATAAAATGATGATTATCATTATTATTATTATTATTATGTTTTAGTATATACAGTAATCAAACACACAGTGTAAAGCAGGACATTTTAATATAATGGGCCGATATGGGGTAAAGGTATGTCAATGGACTCGGGACCCGAAAGTCCCAGGTTCGATCCCCAGTCATTGCACACCTCGTGGTAACTCTGAGCAGCACACCCTATCCCCAACTGGGTGCCTTCAATAGCTGCCCACTGCTCCACCTGGGGGTGGATGGGTTAAATGCAGAGAACCAATTTCACCATTGTATGGATAAATTAGCTGGAAACGCTCGGTGAACTCTGTGGACGTCTCAGGCCCGGAGCAGCAGCCGCCGATCGCTCCCACCACGCCGGCCGACAACACCAGCTCAGCTAGGCTAACATGCAGCTAATGGAGGAGCTAACGTGGGCGGGGATACCGAGCCAACACGCGGCGGAGAGGCCATCTGCGTCCGGTATAGCTCGCCTCGATGTCCGCTTGGCAGCCTAAGATGTCCGGGGACACCGAGCCAACGCGGAGAATCAGCGAGCACCAATACCCTTTTGGATGGGCTAACATGCTAACGAGCGCAGCTAATGGCGGGAGCTAACAACAGCTAACGCGGGCAGCTTGTTTTGGATGGACGAACACCGCGTAGAAACGGCTTCCAGTAAGTTATTAACTTTTTTTCAGGCTCTAAATGTATGGAGTTAACAAGCTAACAGTCCTTCCTGGAAACAGTTTGGACCGCGTGGAGCTGAAAGAAGCTGCGGTGCTCGGACGTGCAAGGAGCTAACATGCTAAAAGACGAGACAAGCTTGACCAGCTCAAAGTAAGAAATTTATTTTTTATTTTTTAGAATTATGTATATAGCTGTGTTAGGATAGGCGAAGTGCTTGGTAACTTGGTAACTGTTCATTACCGTACATGTACGTGTTCAGTGGCGGCTCGTGCGGTATATACAGGTGGTCCCCGGCCGACCTGCAAATTGTCGACTTACAAATGATACGTGGAACGGAACTCGTTCGGAAGTCGGGGACTACCTGCATAATCAAATCGCAGTCTATGGCAGACAGACCTCAGTCATTTCACGGTCAACATGAAACATCAGTTCCTGCAGAACGTGTCCCTGAACGCCTCAAACTCATTTAGTTTAGCTGATTTAAACTTTGCGCACCTCCTCCGGCCACCGTACTCCCCAGGAGGACATCCAAAGTCCTGATGTTTTTATGTTTTATGATTTTAATGTTTGTCTGGATGATTTTAACACAGACTCTTGATGTTTGATCACATAAGCTCCAAAAAACTGTTTTGTTCTGAAACCTAAATTCTTAAAGAGCTCGCTCTGAAATCGTTCTTTGTGAGTTTGTTTTAAAAAACTGACAGTGAAGAACTGGTAAATGATTCAGAAAAATACTCGTGATGCGGTGATGCTCAGCGGAGGTTTGGGTTTGGTGTCGAGTCGTTTGTGGATCCTGGTGAAACGCAGAAAAAAGAAGAATATGAATCATTTAAAGTTTCCTCTCCAGATTCCCAGGCTGCTCCTTCCCCATCCCCCTATCTGCCCCCGAGCCCCCGCTTGGCCTGCAGGAAGGGCGTGGATCCGGGACTCGGGTCTTGGATAGCCATTTGGAACTGATTAAAGTTCTGGTGCGGACACTGGGCCCCAGTTCTCACGTCCTCTGGGGGCCTCGCACCATCTGAGCTCATTTACAGAGCGTCCTCTCTCACCGACTGCCTTTACTTCACATTTGAATTTAGGTCACACGAACCCGGGCCTCGGTCCAAAGCCCGGTCCCAGAGGATCCGGACCAGCCAGAGGCGGGAAGCTTCTTCCTGCTCATCATCTTCACGTTGCGCCGGCCGGCCTCGTGGAGCGACTCCGGCCCTGAAACAGGCTGCGGCACCGCGGGTCACCGTGTGAAGGTGGACGGGTCTGACGGCGGCCTGGTGTTCTGTTCAGAACCGAGGACGGAGAGCCCGTTAAAGACCGTCTGACTTTCAGCTGAAAGTTTTTGACTCTGATGAGAAGCTGCAGGGCGAACGATCCTCAGAGAGTCCCGGGTTCAACTTTTTAACAACTGAGAAGATCCTGATGTTTCATTCGGAGCCACGAGGACCCAGCAGAGGAAACTGTTTCGGGTCAGATTTGACCAGTTTGGACCAGCGGTTCTGGAAGTTTTCACGCTTCAGAGGAAGACAAATGTTCAGACTCCTCCTTGGTTCAACAAGAATCAAGTTAAACCTTTAATAAGGGGGAAAGTATTAAATAAAACCCTCCAGGTTTCTAGAATACGTTTAAATAAAATCTCTGTTGTCAAAAAGTGACTCCGATTTCGTGACATTTTGTCCAAAATGTCACGAAATCAGATAAACAAAAATTCTATAATCGAAATTGGATAAATAAATCAATAACTCCGGATAAATGAATCAGATAAAAAAAGGATGGATCCATCCATTATCTTTACCTGCTTCTTCATTTTTGGGTCACTGGTGTCCATGTCCATTACAGTGTAAGAGGCGTGGGACACTCTGGACAGGTCTCCAGTCCATCACAGGGACACAGAGACAAATGAGACAAACATTCACTCTCTCTCTCTCACATAGGGACAATTTAGAGTCAGCAATCAGCCTAACATGCATGTTTTTGGTCTGTGGGAGGAAACTAGAGTACTCAGAGAAAACCCACGCATGCAGGGAGAGAACATGCAAACTCCACCCTGCAGGTCCCGCGCTGGGATTTGAACCGGCGACCTTCTCACTGAGAGGCGGCAGCTCTACCAACTGCACCACCATGACATTTTGTCTCTGACTGTCGTTTTTATTTTAATTGACCTAAAAAAAAAAAGATAATAAAAACTGCAGTTTGCTAAAAGAAATAAAACAGGCTGATGCATCAATTTCTAATAACCGTATATTCCGCAGTACACGTCGCACCGCCCTATAAGTCGCATCAGTCCAAATATGTCTAATAAAGTGGAAAAACCCATAAATATGTTGCTTCACCGTATACGTCACATCTATTATGCGTCACAGCTGACAACCCTGAAACATGGGCCGGTGTTGTGCCAAAAATCAATTGGTTACCAAATGGCGGCTGCGGGAGCGTGCACAAAAGGATTTTAACAAGAATTTAATAAGATAAACACTTATTTGTTTGCTAGACATTATAGTAAAGGTGTCTCAGTTGAACATTTGCTTAATAAATGCACTTTGACGGTCAAATAAGCTGCATTTTCAACAGTATTCGCAGCCTCTGGGCTCCGGGACTGAGGGAGGAAATCGGGAAGCAGGAACGCTGCGCATTTCTTCAAAATTTAACAAGATAACCACCTAAAACAATTATTTGTTTGCTCAACTTTATAGTAAAGGTGTGTCTCAATTGAAGTTTTACTTAATAAATGCACTTCAATGGTAAAATCAGTTTCATTTCTCCAGGGCGACGCAGCGAAATGAAGCTGATTCGGCGGTTGCTCCAGGTGAGCTGGACGAAGGTTGCAGTCTATGGCAAGCCGATTGCGTCATCAATCGCCACTTTTTACCTATTACATGACACAACAGAATGCCATACTACTTGAGTACCCTAGCAGCTGAAAATGGTAGTGTTTAATATTTACAGTCAGAATGAACGAAAACAGTTATATCTCAGCCAAAAATCGTTTTATAAATATGGGAAAAAAACCATAAATATGCCACTTCGGCATATAAGTTGCAGGGCATGCAAATTATGCATAAAAACACGACTTATCGGGCGAACAATTTGGTATTTAAAAACAGACGGGGCAAATCAAAAGCATGAATAGAGATTGTTTGTAACAATAATAAAAGTTTTATATAAATGCACCTACAAGCAGAAACAACAAGGGGCGGGTCAGAACCAGCAGGTTTTACCACCTCAGCTCTTTTCACTCTGACAGGTTGTCTCTGATTTAAAGCGACATAAAAAAATCTCTTTCTCTTCCGATCACTTCTGTCCAGGTCAGGTGACGGCTGGTCCTGGACCCACTCTCCACGCCGCTCGGCAGTGTTTCCTCTGGTTTGTGTCCAAGAGGCAATCCAAATTAAATAGTAGTAGTTTTTGTTGTAATCATCTCTGCAGGTCGTTGCCTAATGCATAACTCCCTGGAAGTGTTTCCCTGCGGTCCATATCTGACGTTGATCCTATTTTAAAAGACAAACATGAAATTTTTTAAATTTATTTGTTATTTGCTGACAGGTGAGGTGAGGACTGGGAGCCGAGCCAGTGGAAAAGGGGCATAAATTGACCAGGGCTGACGAGGAGACTGGAGACAGGTGTCTTGATGATAATGGGGAACAGGTGAAGGTGGGCGTGGCAGAAAAACGGATCAGAAACAAAGGCTAAAGCTACGTTAGCGCTATAGGAAAAAGTGGCCGAAATCTGATTTTATTTCATCTGGGCCCATATTTTTCTGGTTGTTGCGTCATGGATGATTAGGATATACAAGCGCCTGATGGCATCGTTGATGTCGGATCGTATCGATGTTGACGCGATGGGATCAGTACTCGAGTTTGTTTCATCTTCAGTATGTTGTTTCAGAAGAACAATTCTTCTTAAAGTAGTTGGACGAGGCTAAAATGCAAATGTAAAACATTGGACCAAACAATCAACAGGATAATTTAATCTGCTCTGATTGCACAACATATTCAGAATTGATCCCATCATGCTAACATGTAGCATCATTGTTTCCTTTTGCACACACTAGCGTGCTGCGTGTGACGTGTCTTCTGCGGGTCACTTCATGACTGTTCAGGTGTGATGATGCATTCACTGACTTCAGGTGCTCCGTCTCCATCAGTGACTGAGGAGACGTTTGTAGGAAGATCAGCTGCAGCAAGGAGAAACTCTGCCTCCTTTTGTTCTTCCTCCTCCTCCTCCTCAGATGCTTCAGCTCATATTAATCCTCTCACAGAAACTCAATTACTCTCAGCATTTAAAATAAATAAATGAAAGGTGTCCTGCAGCCGGCAGCTGCATCATTACAAGTGCTCCTGAGAGAGCAAATTAGAGGCAGAATGTATATCTAATATACAACCCCACTAATGATCTGTGTTAAAGGAGCCACCATGTAGGCGCTGCCTCAGAATTACACGGGTCGTTACGACGAGTTGAGCTCAGATTTATCTGCTGCCAACAAAACACAATTTATTTTAGCAGCTAATTACAGAGAGGCGTTCTTCACGCGTGCGGTTCGGCCAGTTAAATATGATTTTACACAAATATTCTGCTCTTAATACCAATAACTTCTTTTTATTGCTTTCTGTTTTCCACATTAATACACAAATAATGCGTTTTAATGTTTTGCTACAAGCTTGCGGCTCGTCCGTGTGTCACGCTTCTGTCTGTTTTCTAATTAACTGAACATGTAACGTTTCCGTTTTATATATATATATATATATATAAAATGAGGCAGAAAAGTTGTTTTTCCTGTCAGAGGAAAGCAAAAAGGGCTGTTTGATTAAATCACATTTTAAATTAAAAAGCGGTCCTGATGCAGCTCCATCATCCTGGCCCCTCAGCTGACTCCTGCTTTCATTAAATCCGTGTAATTTTTTAATGCCTCGGCTTCAGAGCAGCAGTTAGAAATTATTTATGTTTTGCGGATCCTTCAAAACCTTTTAGAAAGACCTTCTGCCTCTTCAGATTTCTATTGTCTCTCAGATGAGCCATGGTTGCAGATAAATCTGTCCCACTGGTCAAAAACACTACATTTCCCACAATGCAACTAAACAGTATGTTGACCCCCCCACCAACTATGTCTAAATCAAATGGAATTTTCTTTAGCTTCCATTACTGATGGTTAAAGGGCAGTAATGATTTAGTCTATGTCTGCGTTGTTTGTTTGTTAGCAAAATACAGGTAGTCCTCGACTTACGATGTTTTGGGGTTACGTCACGCATCTCATTAAAAAAATTGTTTTGAAAAATCTTATTTTATGTGTTTAAATGTTCTTGATTTTATGTGTACAACACTTTGTTTCAGCTGTGGTTGTTTTAAATGGCTTTATAAATAAAGTATTATTATTATTATCATTATTATTATTATTATTTTGAAGCCGATTTACGCAGTTTTTGGCAGTTTTCGGTTAGCTTTGGTTAGCTCCGGCTTCGACAGCCGGCTTTGGACGGGCCGTGTGTCCGATCAGAGGTTGCTGTGCTCGGATACATGAGCTGGAAACGCTCAGTGAACTCTGTGGACGTTTCAGGCAGAGGAACGGCTTCGCATCCTCGGATGTTGCTGGGACACAGAGCTAACATGCTAATATGTGAGGAACGGCTTCACGGCCTCGGATGTTGCTAGGACACCGAGCTAACAGGCTAACACGCGGAGGAACGGCTTCGCGGCCTCGGATGTTGCTGGGACACCGAGCTAACATGCTAACACTAGGAGGAACGGCTTCGCGGCCTCGGATGTTGCTGGGACACCGAGCTAACATGCTAACACGCGGAGGAACGGCTTCGCGGCCTCGGATGTTGCTGGGACACCGAGCTAACATGCTAACACTAGGAGGAACGGCTTCGCGGCCTCGGATGTTGCTGGGACACCGAGCTAACAGGCTAACACGCGGAGGAACGGCTTCGCGGCCTCGGATGTTGCTAGGACACCGAGCTAACATGCTAACACTAGGAGGAACGGCTTCACAACCTCAGATGTTGCTGGGACACTGAGCTAACATGCTAACACGCGGAAGAACGCTTTGCAGCCTCGGATGTTGCTGGGACACCGAGCTAACATGCTAACATGCGGAGGAACGGCTTCACCAGCTCCCAGTAAGTTATTAACTCTTTTTTCCCCTTCATTATGACTCCTAATGTATAGAGCTAACATGCTAATAGGCCTTACTGTAAACAGTTTGGACCGCGCGAACTACAGGCAGCCTCAGATGTTGGAGGGACACCGAGCTAACATGCTAACAGGCGAAGGAACGGCTTCACCAGCTCCCAGTAAGTTATCAACTCTTTTTTCCCTTCATTATGGCTCCTAAATGTATGTGTTTTTGATAAATATTGTAGGGATATAATACTAGTCAGTTTTGCTGATTGTACAATATTCCAGATGAAAGATTTGAGTAGATTTTATCTGACACAAACTTATCATCAATATTCACGAGTTCTCTCTTTTTAGATTAATATCAATAATTCTGTGGCTAGACCAGATGTAATTCACAGTAAACGTTAAACTTATGTTGGTACAACAGGACTGGACCATTTATTTAACAGAATCATTAAATTACATCACACATTTGTACGTGTTTGGATCGATCATTTTTCCTATAATTAACTTCAGCATGAGTATACGCGTCCGTAACGTCATAGGAACAACAGAACACAAGTTATGGGTGTTAATAACTTATATCTCTGCTGGCACAATAAACTTAAAGTTTAGTTACTTAAAGTAAGAAAGTTTCAGTGAAGAGAAAATGGAGGATGAAAGAAAAGTAGTCATGAGGAGAGGCATTATCTTGACGTGTTTTAACCAGAAACATGGCAGTTCCTCGGTGGCTTCCGCTCGACTCGGTCGAATGGACATCGACGTTTTACCTGTGCGAAGATTCTTGGTCTCTGCTTCGGTAAACTTGTCCCAACCTCACGTGCACGAACTGTCCGTTCGTGCTACGGTTTACAGGTGACCGGCGTCCATTTTTGCAACGGCTCGCTCACAAGATGGCTTCCACCTCACCGAAGTAACGACCTCAGTTCCGGTTTGGCTTTTCAAGATAAAAGCTTCCTTGAAGGAATTTATTCAGATGGAGCTTTCCAGCTCTAGAAGATGACTTATAACTTGGCATGTTATAAGTCTTTAACTGAAATACGTGTCCTTAGCGTGTGACTGGCATTCATTCAGCTCTTTGGGGAACCTCATGGCTTGAGATCTACAGCAAACTCTGTCAGTTCCAGCTTAGCTTAGAACTTTTAGAAAGGATCTGTGATCAGACTTGTTCTTCCCCGATTGGTCCAAACGAACCAGTGGAAGAGTTAGTGCATGAAGGTCACTTGGATAGGAGAAGATCAGTTTTTTAGAACAGAGAAGAAGTTGTTTAGAATGAAGACAGAGAAACAGATTAGACTGGAGCCAGCTTCATAAAACAACTGATTAAAACTGTGTTCTAACTTCTAACAAAACTGAGGAGTTCAGTCTGACATATTAATTCACTTTCACCATTTGATTCATCATATGAAGAAGTGACCATCATTTTGAAATAACATTGGATTTCCAACTTGAAATAAACAGTTTGAATTAAACATTGAATTCAATAATGCTTATACAAGTAACACAAGGTTATTCATTAACACAAAATAGAGGAATAAGAGAGTCTCTTATGACTTATTGAGTTTTGATTCAAAATAATGTAATAAAATAGTGTTAATGTCTTTTTACTGAAAGTATCAGTGAAAAGGTGTCACTGGGACAGTTCAAAGAGACGAAGGTGTATCAGAAACCACCGTCTGGTTCACTACAATATGTAGGGTAATGTGTTAAGTGCTTGGTAAAAATACAGTACTGTACGTATGAGGTGCCGTTTGGATGTATGAGGTGCATGTATGAGGTGCAGTTTGGACGTATTTTTCGACTTACGACAATTTTCGAGTTACAAACGGGCGTAGGAACGGAACTGCATCGTAAGTCGGGGACCACCTGTATTACCTTAGCCTGGCCCTCACCTTCCTGCACAGCTCCGCTCAATTCTCATTTCCCTTCACTGCTCAGTCTGGGACTTCTCCCATAGACAACGATTTCTCCGGTAGATTTTTGACCGGACCAATCAGAGAACAGAAGGGGCAGAGTTTTTGGCCCCTAACCTACGCCCCCACCTGTCCCAGCGCGCAGCCAGCGAGCATTCGCATGTTCTCATTCAAAGCGATGCAAAGCGATGCAGGACTGTTTTATATGTGACACAAATGTGTTAAATTCCCCTTCTTAGAGAGAGTCAGAGTCAGAGTCAGAGAATCTTTATTGTCATTTGCACCGCATGTGGTACATGTGATGAAATGAGATTATGTAAACAGGGTCCCAGTTA
>JBBPBX010094885.1:0-13296 GCA_038048925.1 Garcialebias charrua
ATAATAATCAGTGTGCTTTTTTATTATTTTTTATTTTTATTTTTTTATTTTTATTTTTTTTCTCATACTCAGGGAACGTCAGTATTATTAGTAACTATTATTATTATTATTCATGTTTTAAAAATATAATCAGAGTGCTCTGTTTACACTCACGGATTTAATGGGTAGAAATAATAATCAGTGTGCTTTTTCTTTCATACCCAGAGAACGTTAGTATTATTAGTTATTAGTTAGTCATTCGTGTTTAAAAACATAATTAGAGTGCTTTGTTTACATTCACGGATTTAAAGGTTCAGTATGCAGTTTCTGTAGAACTGCAGCAGTTAGAAATATTTTCAACAGGCAAAGCATTCTGATCCCTCCCCCTCAGAGCCATATATGGCTCTGCCCCCTTGTGGTCTGTTGAATTTCAAATTCAAGCTCTGTTTTTATTGGCTGATTCAAATTCAAGCTCTGTTTTTATTGGCTGGTTACAAACTCTGTTTTTATTGGCTGGAAAATGGCGGGTCACCTTTTCTTTTTAGAAATGCTTATTTACCACCTGGAGAAGCAAGGGGACAATATTTTTTTTTATTTTTTTTCAGAGATTACCTGGCTAACATCAGTCTGTCAGGAGGTAGTGACAGAGTGAAGAAATATGTTCATAAAAAAAGCTACATACTGCAGCTTTAATGTTTAGAAATATAATTAGCCAGCTTTTTTTTCTTTCTTCTTTTATTTTTATTTTTTTTCATAGTCGGGGAACGTTAGTATTATTAGTTATTATTACTATTCATGCTTAGAAATATAATTAGGGTGTTTTGTTTGCATCCACGGATTTAATGTTTATAATTATAATTACTGTGTATTGTTTGCATTCACGGTTTTAATGTTTAGAATTATAATCAGTGTGTTTTAATTACATTTAGGGATTTAATGTTTTGGATTATATGGTGGGCTTTGGTTCGCATTTGGGGAATGTTATTACTATTAGTTATTATTATTAACAATCACTGCTTTTTTAGTTTTTTTTTTTTGTTGTTTGTTTTTTAAAGAGTTCTTGCTCTTCCAGATTAGTGCCTATTACATATTTTAAATTTTCTTTTCATTTAGCTAGTTCTGTGGGAGTCACCTGGTACAGGTTGTGATGTGGTGCCATTTGACCGTAAGGACAAGTTTTCTAGTGACTCCTGTTGGAGTCTGCACAGTCCCTTCATCTGGGGAAGGGCCAAGTGCGAGGGGGGGGGGGGGGTTTTTTTTTTTTTTTTTTTTTTTTTTTTTGTTTTTTGTTTTTTTTTTTTTTTTTTTGTTTTTTTTTTTCTCCTGGGGTGTGGGCGGGGATTGGGAAGGATGGCAATATTTTACAACCCTTATTATGAACAACAGGTCACATGGCTGTTGATTTGAAAGCTTCCTCGACATCATCTGCTGTCAGATTCCTAAGCTGGAATGTTAAAGGTCTTAACAATCCGGTGAAACGGTCTAAAATATATTCTCATATGAAACGCCTGAATCCAGACGTAATATTCCTACAGGAAACACATTTGCAAAATTCAAATCAGGTCAGGCTTAAATATCCATGGATTGGGGAGATTTACCACTCGAGCTTCAACTCAAAAGCCAGAGGAGTTGCCATACTATTTAATAAGAATATTCATTTTACAGCATCAAAAATAATGAAGGATACAAATGGCAGATTTCTTATAATCGCGGGCTCTCTGTTCCATACTCCCGTTTTATTAGTGAACATTTATGCACCAAACTTTGATAACCCAGACTTTATAAACAATTTAGTAAGCACACTTCCATATCTTGACACTCATCTGTTAATTTTAGCTGGGGACCTGAATTGTGTTATGAACACATCATTAGATCGCTCTTCATCTCGGCCCTGCACACAGTCTAATATGTCTAAATCTATTTTGGATTTTGTGTCCCAAAATGGATATGTAGATCCATGGAGGGCACAGAATCCACTAACAAGGACCTATTCTTTTTACTCGCAGGTGCACCAATCCTATTCCCGTATAGATTATTTTTTTGTTGACAGCTCTTTAATGCAGAGAGTCACTTCTTCTGAATACTATCCGATTGTTATCTCAGACCATTCTCCTCTAAGCATCGATATAAACTTTATAAATAAACCCCGTTCTAGTCCTCGTTGGAGATTTAATAGTCTCCTGTTATCAGATGAGCCATTTAATAAATTCATCTTATCAGCAATTGACGATTTCCTAATGTTCAATAAGAGCGATACAATTTCTCCCTCACTATTATGGGAAACATTAAAAGCCTATATTCGTGGTCAGATTATTTCTTTTTCAGCTAATGTCAATAAAAATCTACGCACTAAGATATCAGAAATATCAACAAAAATTCAGAATATTGACAGGCAAAATGCCGTTAATCCGTCACACGATTTGCTGAAACAGCGACAGGATCTTCAAATGGAACTTGATCTTTTAACAACATCTGATGCGGAGCGTCTCTTAATCCGATCTCGAGCCACTTATTATGAGCATGGGGAAAAACCAAGTAGACTTTTGGCACATCAACTGAAACGAAAGGCTAGCTCTCACACAATATCGCAAATCAAGGATCGATCGGGCAACCTTGTCTCAGACCCTGTCTCCATTAGTGACACCTTTAAAAAATTCTACTGCGATCTGTATAAATCTGAACTACAAGCAGACTCAAACGAGCTACTCGCCTTTCTTCAGAATATTGACATTCCTAGGATAGACAAATTGATTTCTGACCAACTTGAGGCTCCCATTAAATTAGAAGAAATATTAGAGTCAATTAAGAATATGCAAAGTGGTAAAACACCTGGCTCGGATGGTTTCTCTGCCGAATTTTTCAAAAAATTTAAAGATAAGATAGCCCCTCTTCTTCTCGAGGTTTATAATGAGTCATTCGGGCGTGGCCTGCTACCTCCCACCTTGACTCAAGCTTCAATCTCTCTCCTGTTAAAGAAGGATAAAGATCCTACTGCTTGCGAGTCTTATAGACCCCTTTCACTCTTGAATGTGGATTTTAAGATTTTGTCCAAAATACTCGCAACTCGGCTTGAGACAGTTCTCCCTCTGATTATCTCACAAGAACAAAATGGATTCATCAAAGGTCGCCAGTTGTTTTTTAATACCCGTACAATATTGAACACAATTTTTTCAACTCATTCCCCCAAGTCTCCTGAAGTAATCATTTCTCTTGACGCCGAGAAAGCTTTTGATCGAGTAGAATGGGAGTATCTCTTTGCCGCTCTTAATAGGTTTGGTTTTGGAGAGAGGTTTGTGTCCTGGATCAAACTACTTTATACATCTCCTCAAGCATGTATTCTTACTAATTCCATCCAATCGGACTATTTTTCGGTGGGGCGTGGTACTAGACAGGGTTGCCCTCTTTCCCCCCTCTTGTTTGCGTTAGCCATTGAGCCTCTTTCTGTTGCCCTAAGATCCCTTTCTTCTTTTCACGGAATCATCCGCTCTGGCGTCGAGCTTAAACTGTCCTTATATGCAGATGACCTTCTCCTGTATGTTTCTGACCCATTATGTAGCCTTCCCCCAATTTTAAATACTCTGGAAAAATTTGGATCGTATTCCGGCTATAAAATTAATTCACTTAAAACCGAATGCTACCCAGTGAATTCATTAGCTTTAAAGCTTAAGCCTTCTGATATCCCTTTTAGGCTCAGTCCCTCGGGGTTTAGATATTTGGGAATTAATATTACACGTACTCTGCCCTCGATGTTTTCTCAGAATTATACCCCACTAGTCTCCCAAATTGCATCAGACCTTCAGAGGTGGAACTCTCTCCCTCTTTCACTAATAGGCAGGATTAATATTATCAAAATGAATGTGCTACCTAGACTTCTGTTTTTATATCAAAACATCCCTTTGTTTCTGCCCAAACAGTTCTTCAGGTCCCTGGATCAGATGGTCTCTTCCTTTTTGTGGAATGGAAAGGCCCCCAGAATGAGACTTTCTTTATTACAACAGTTCACCACAAATGGTGGTCTTTCTCTACCCAATTTTACAATGTATTACTGGTCCTCGCATATTCATAAACTGAATTATTGGTTAAATTCACCGGATCTGATTTGGTGCAAACTTGAAGTTCAATCGATTTCTGCATCTTTTTCACCTGCCTCAATTATTTATTCATCATTACCAATTAAACTATCCTCTGTTACTACAAATCCTATAGTGCTTTCCACACTCAGGATCTGGTCACAATTTAGGTCCCATTTTAAATTTGTATTACCATCTAATAAAATGCCGTTATTAAAGAATCACATTTTCTCTCCAGCATCTACTAATGCTGCCTATAGAATTTGGCATGAGAGAGGTATTAGAACAATGAGAGACCTTTACGAAGATGGTTTGTTCCTTAGTTTTTCAGAATTGTCTTCTAAATTTAATCTACCCACTTCACATTTATTTCTTTATTTCCAAATTAGACATTGCGTTTCATCACGGTTTCCAAATTTTCCAACTTTGCCTAATGACCCACCATGGGTCGAATTCCTAGCTTTGAAGCCTAATCTGAAATCTCCTCTTTCTATTATTTATGGAAAACTTATGGCAATTGAGACCGACTCATCAGGTAAAACCAGAACTGCATGGGAACGGGAATTGGGTGTTGAACTGTCAGAGTCATGGTGGGATAAAGTTATTCTCAGCATACGCCAGAGTACACCATGTGCCAGACTACAACTAATACAGTTTAAAGTAATAAATAGAGTACATTTTTCAAAGTCCCGTCTATCAAAAATTTTCCATTCAATTTCAGATCAATGTGATAGATGTCAGGCCTCACCTTGCAACTTAAGTCATATGTTCTTCTTCTGCCCAAAATTACAAGGGTTCTGGAAATACTTCTTCTCCATACTCTCAGGAGTTTTTAAGATCCAGATTCAGAATGATCCACTTATTGCCATTTTTGGAGTTCCAGGGACCACACTTAACCTATCCCGCCAGCAGAGGGAGGTCCTAGCCTTCTGTTCTCTCCTTGCCAGGCGCTGTATTTTGCTCGCGTGGAAATCTCCCACACCTCCATCCACATCGCAATGGCTTAACACCGTAAGATCATTCTTGAAAATAGAAAAAATTTCATTAACAGTGAAAGGTAGTTCTGAAAAATTTACTTATAAATGGGCACCCTTTGTGTCATATGTAAAATCTTTGCCTTCACAACATACAGACTGATACCCTGATTCATGCTCAATGCACAGACTGATGGGACTAACTCATCACACTACCATGTGACTTAACTCTGAAGAATAAATGAATGGGTAAAACACTCGTTTCCTTTTAGTTTTTTGATGCCGTCCTATCCCCCCTCCTCCCCCCCTTTTTTTTTTTTTATTTTTTATTTTTTTTTATTTTTTATTTTTTATTTTTTTTTTTTTATTTTTTTTCATTTCCTCTTGTTTTTGGTTAGGTTAGTGGGGTGTGATATGTTTGGTTGTGGGAGGGGGAGGGAGGGGAGGGGAGAAAAGGGGAGAAAAGAAAATTTTATTTGGAGAAGTCATGTAAGTTTCGTAAAATATATGTATTGTTAATTGTTGTATGTTCTCCTGATAAATAAAAAAATTAAAAAAATTAAAAAACTGTCCGGTCGGACCTGCCTCCTCCTCAACAAACACCTTAACACCATTTTAAATTGTGCATTCTTAGTTCAATGTGCAGACTGATAGTTCAATGTGCAAACTGATAGTTCAATGTGCAGACTGATAGTTCAATGTGCAAACTGATAGTTCAATGTGCAAACTGATAGTTCAATGTGCAGACTGATAGTTCAGTGTGCAGACTGATAGTTCAGTGTGCAAACTGATAGTTCAATGTGCAAACTGATAGTTCAATGTGCAAACTGATAGTTCAATGTGCAAACTGATAGTTCAATGTGCAGACTGATAGTTCAATGTGCAAACTGATAGTTCAATGTGCAAACTGATAGTTCAATGTGCAAACTGATAGTTCAATGTGCAGACTTAGTTAAATGTGCAAAACTGGATAGTTCAGTGTGCAAACTTGAACCGATCTCAATAATAAATAAATAAATTCAAGATGGCCGCGCTCAGAGCAGTTGCAGCTTCACAGGCTCCCGGTACATTCCCAGCTTTTAGTAGTTTTGATATTGACTCTGTACCTGACTCTGCACGATTTATGCATGTGAACTATAGCCGAACTGAACTGATGAGAATTGGAGCGGATTTGCCACAAAACATAGCCGAAATCAGCAACGAACTCAAAACTACGCTTGGCAGATTGCAGATTTTAAAGTAATCTACCTAGAAGCTGCAGCATATGCGTTCCAGCCGGCAGAAGAGAAAGTGTTGCTCCCGGCTTAAGAGGAGGGGATGCCGGGCAATATGGTGAGGCTGCAAGCTAACGCTAAAGCCGGAAAACTCCCGATGCCTTCTCTCTTTCTGTCAAACGTCCGTTCATTGGACAACAAGATGGATTTACTTCGTCTGAGAGTGGGCGCCTCAGAAGAGATGATGAAGTGTGCAGTGCTTTGCCTCACGGAATCATGGATTACAAGTGAAACGTCGGATACAGTCTTCCAGCTGGATGACAGACTCTTTTTTAGAGCGGACCGCTGCAGCGAGCTAACGGGGAAATCACGAGGAGGCGGGGTGTGCATTTACGTGAGTAAAAGTTGGTGCACAAACTGTACTGTGGTAAAAACCTCATGCTCCAAGGCTTTGGAGCAGATAACAGTAAGGTGTCAGCCCCATTATTTACCTCGCGAGTTCTCAGTGACTTTTATCACAGTTGTTTACATTTCTCCTGACACGAATGCAAACGAAGCCCTGCAGGAAATGCATGATCTGATAAGCTCGCTGCAGAGTGAACACCCTAAGGCGCTTTACATTGTGGCTGGAGACTTTAATCACATGAATCTAAGGCCCTGTACACACGTAGCCTGGTGTTTGAAAAACGAATATTTGCGCTAAAAAAAAATCTCGGTCCAGACATGTTTGGATATTTAAAATGTTTGTCTACATGTGCCGTTTATTTCACTACAAAGCGTTGTAAAGAGTATGCCCAACCCATAGGTGGCAGTGTAGTGCAATCACAACCCTTCAACTCAGCCGCGACTTCCTGTTATTTATTTATTTGTTTTCCTTTCGTTTGTGTGGACAGACTGCAAGGTTGAACTACTAAAATACCGTGTTGGAGTACAAAGTTAATAAAACGCAGAAAAATGTCGACTGGGAATCATGTCAGAGCAGGTATGTTGACTTTTTAGCGCTTTTTTTCTCCGAGCATGTGACGTCAGCTCCAGCTGGAGCATAAACCTCCGGTTCTGAAAGTCCACACGCAGACGCGAACGCGGAGAATTCTCAAATCTCCACTTTGGTCGGAGTTTTGTTATTATTCGTTTATAGTTACATCAACCGGAGTTCACGTGGGGATGAAAGGCCAAACCACATGATAAACTGTTCGGTTTTACTGATAAACGGCTACGTGTGTACAGGGCCTAAAGGACTGTCTTCCAAACTTCAATCAGCATGTAACCATAGCAACACGTGGAAACAACACGCTGGACCATGTTTACACAAATGTAAAAGATGCATACAAAGCCAAACCCTGCCCTCACCTAGGATGATCTGATCACATTTCAATATTAATGGCTCCTGCTTATCTGCAGCCGCTGAGACGCTCCAGACCAGTACAAAAGAAAGTTAAATGTTGGATCCAGAACAGTGGCCCCATACTGAGAGATTGTTTTGAAAGAACAGACTGGCAGGTTTTCAGAGAAGCTGCTGAAAATGGAGGATCGCTTGATCTTGACCAATACACATCCTCAGTACTGGGGTACATTAGCACATGCACTGACAACGTCTCCACCACAAGATATGTTAAAAGCTACCCCAACAGAAAACCTTGGCTGAATGCAGAGGTTCGCACCTTGCTGTCAGCCAGGAACACTGCCTTCAGGTCTGGAAACTCAGAGGAGCTGAGAAGGACTAGGATAGAGCTGGTTGCTCGCATTAAGAGGGCTAAGGCCACATTATGCACAGAGGATCGAGGGTCAGTTCATCTCACAAGACCCACGGAGCATGTGGAGGGGCATTAAATGCATAACAGATTATAAAGGCAGCAGCGAACAATGCCCCAAAGACCCATCTCTCTCAAGACTCAACAAGTTTTATGCATGCTTTGAAGACCCAAACAGACCACCCAGCACCAGACTCACCTCACCACCGGATAGAGAGCATCTCAGCGTGACCGCAGCAGAAGTAAGGAGTACCTTCTGGAGGATCAACCCTCACAAAGCAACTGGCCCAGACAACATCCCCCGGAAAGTGTTGAAAGAATGTGCCAATCAGCTCTGCGATGTGCTGGCCGACATCTTAACACCTCGCTCGCCCTGGAGACAGTTCCCATCTGCCTGAAGACCGTCTCCATCATTCCAGTCCCAAAAAGCTCTACAGTGACTGGTCTGAATGACTATCGGCCAGTGGCCCTCACCCCGATAGTCACTAAATGCTTCGAAAAACAGGTCATGACCCACATAAAAACAACCATCAACATCAACGAGGACCCTCATCAGTACGCATACCGTGAGAACCGATCAACAGAGGATGCCATCTCCTCTGTGGTCCACACTGCTCTCACCCACCTGGAACAGAAGGACTCTTACGTCCATATGCTCTTTGTGGACTTCATATCTGCCTTCAACACCATGATCCCCCAAACCCTGATGGACAAACTACGTATTCACACTAGGACTAAACCCCTCCATTTGCAACTGGGTCCTAGACTTCTTAACAAACAGACCACAGTCAGTGAGGATCCACAACTTCTCCTCCTCCACCATAACCCTCAGCACTGGCTCGCCACAAGGATGTGTGTTGAGCCCTCTCCTGTTCACTCTGCTCACCACCAGCCTGATCAAGAAAGGTCATCAGAGACTCTACTTCCTCTGGGGGCTGAGACGAGCTGGTCTGAGAAGCTCAGTCCTCACCTCCTTCTACAGGTGTGCAATGGAGAGCATCCTGTGCTCCAGCATCAATGTGTGGCATGGAGGCTGCACAGCTGCAGAAAGAAAAGCTCTACAGAGAGTGGTGAAGGCTGCACAGAAGTCTGTTGGAGTCAGTCTCCCCACCATCACAGACATCTACACCTCCAGATGCAGGAATAGTGCCACCTGCATCATGAAGGACCCCACTCACCCAGCACACACACTTTTGCCCCACTCCCCTCAGGAAGGAGGTTGAGGAGCATTAAGTGTAGAACCACTAGACTGAGGAACAGCTTCTACCCTGTTTCGGCTTACCTACCCTGCCGGATCTGGTTGGCTCTCTGGCTCAGGGTAGTGGCAGTGGGATCCAGAGAGAAGCCGGACCTACAGCAATGCGTCCCTGCTTGTTAGTCATCATGGGTCGGCTACCAGCTCTTGGAGGTCCAGTTCTGCTCTGGTTCTGGTCCATTTAGGTGGGTTCGTGCAGCTCTCTGCATCTGCTGGGCGCTGAAGTCACTCTATGAATAAGGACCCAACTCTTTCTGATCATATCAAAACTTTCCCTTTAGTGTTTCAACAGAAGAAAACAGGACTTCTGGGCATGGCCCTGTTGGCTTCTGGGAAATTTAGTCATGAGCTGGAATACATTGTAGGCTTCATGAAAGAAAACTACAAAATGTCAGCGCCTGTCCAAAGTACAGATTTTTTTGTTAACTTTTTACTGTACAGTATCCCATACTGTCCCAATCATGTGAGTAACATTAAAGTTGACAATCATGTGTCCTCTACAATTTATTTTATTTCATGTTCAATCTTACTTTGAAAAACCGCAAAAGAGAAAGTCCACGAAAGTTGAACCGTGAAGTAGCAAGGAACCACTGTATAAGAGTAAAGGGCTTCATGCGTGTTTGTTGTCGTGTGTTCAGCTGGATGAGTCTCATAACCAGACGAGGAAGCTGCAGAGGTCTCTGGATGAGCAGGTGGAGCAGACTGAGAATCTGCAGGTACAACTGGAGCACCTTCAGTCCAGGTGAGACACACACAAACACACACATTTTATGGTTCTTTGGAGAACAATAAATAAGAATGTGGCATACCAGAAATCAGTCAAAGTTTGGGGTGCTCAGAGTAATTCTATCTAGTAATATTGCGCTAAATGCTGCGCTGCATTAATGGTTGGCAAACAGGGAGTTTAATTTACTCACAGAAATACAAGTACAGTACAGTAGAATGATTTGCAATAGCTATTGCCCTCCTATATTCTTATGACCAGCCATGAAGTACCCAACTGTGAAGCTGCCAGACTGTCTGTAATCCTCACTTCGCCTCGTCTTACAAGCTGAACTTCAGCTGTGTGTGTGCACCTGCCTGTCACTCAGCTGAGCTCTCACACTCTATCATCTTTGCACAGTCCTTGCCTTATTTTATCCTCTGCCTCTCCTGTAGTGTTCTTTCGGTTATGACTGGTTTTGACCCACCAGCCAATCGCGGCGCTCCCTGTCGCAGGTTTCCGTAGTAACAGGGAGCTTGTGCTGCTCTGCCCTTGTGCATAAGTAGCAGACACAAATCTTTGTCTTCTTTAAGAGTTCAGGCTCTCCCCCATTCTGGATTACCGGCACTTCCCTCGTTTCTCTGGGACTTTGTCACTGTGTGTGTGTGTGTGTATATGTATGTGTGTGTGTGTGTGTGTGTGTGTGTGTGTGTGTGTGTATGTGTGTGTGTGTGTGTGTGTGTGTGTGTTTGTGGTGGGGGGATGCTTGTCTCATAAGTGTGTTAAAAGCTCATCCTTCATGTTGATGGATGTCTCCTGTCTTTTCTACATAACTTCATCCTGTTGTTCTGTTTGACTCTATGTGCCAACAACTTGTTTTGTGTCATTTTGTGGAACACGGTTTGTATATGTACTGTATATACAAAGTATAAAGTACAGACAACATTAACAATAAACAATAATAATAACGATAAACAATGTTATTTTATTTTTTACATAATTAATACAGTATATTAAAGTAAACTATTTCAAATAGTTGCAGTATTGTTGAAGTATGTGTTTGGAACAACTTTCAGCTAGTACCACACCAAATTTTAGCTCAGGTTATCCAACAGGAAAAAGCAAACCGATGTAAAGAACTGCCAGAGAGCAGGATTCATCGAGACATGATGGTATTTTATTTATGCTAAACACCGCATTATCTTGATATTCATTCATTCAACCTGTATCTAGACAGGTTAATCCCACTGAGCCTCAGGGACTCATTTACAAGAGAGACTTGATTTTAACAAAGAGTGATGACAACAGTGAACAACAGAAAATAATAGACAATCATAAAGGATGCGTACAAATTGAGGTTTTTTTAACAAGTGAAATTTGCAATCCCTAGCCAAAAAAAAGGTCTCCCATTAATATTTTGTTGGACCACCTTTAGCTTTGATTACAGCATGCATTCTCTGTGGCATTGTTTCAGTAAGCTTCTGCATTGTCACAAGATCTAACACACAAACAGCTGGTGCCGTATAGCAGCAGTAGCTGCAACATACTTCTCCAGTGCCCTCACTGGGCACAGCAATCCAGACCCCTCTCCAGGCATAGGTTGAAAACGTGCCAGCCTTAACGGTTGGTTACAGTGAGAATGGAATAAGACCTTTGGTACAAAGGCAATGTTTGGCCACAATGTAATACCAGAGCCCTCAGGGCCCCACCTGAGACATGAGGGGCTGACTGAAAAGGCATGCAACTCACCAACCCTCTTTGCTGAGGCAATAGCCAGCAGAAAGGCCATCTTACATGAGAGCCACTTCAGGTCTACTTGCATCAAGGGCTTGAACGGAGGGTGGCACAGAGCTTCGAGAACCAAGGGCAGGTCCCAACTTGGCGCCCGAGTAACCTTTGGCGGGTGCAATCTACGGGCACCACGTAGAAAGAGAGAGACCCGCTAATGACTTCCCACCGTACGGTCATTGATGCCGGCGTGATTAGCCAATATCGCAGCTACATAGACCTTAAGCGTAGAAGGAGAGCGACCCTTACCAAGGAGAGACTGGAGAAACTCCAGAATGGTGGGTACTGCACAGGAAACTAGATCCTCATTGTGATCAGCACACCATTGTGAAAACAGACGCCCCTATTTTCGTATTGCTGACGAGTAGAAGGTGCCCTGGGGCCCAAGATGGTGCGTCCTGCAGGGCTCGAAACTCCAGTCAGCTGCTGTCCTGGTCCTGCAGCGGCCACACCCACAGCTGAAAATGTTGAGGATCGGAGTGCCATAGCAACCCCCCTAGCTGAGACAGCAAGTCCCTCCTGGTCGAAAGGCGCCACAGAATGTCTTGACATGAACTCTGCAGTAGCGGGAACCATGGTCGGGCTGGCCAATATGGGGCCACCAATAGCAGTCTGTGGCCCTCTGCTAGGACTCTTTGAAGGGTTGGCCAAATCAGAGAAAGGGGTGGAAAGGCATACAGAAGGACCCTTGGCCAAGGGTGAGCCAGCGCATCCCGGCCCAGTGCACCAGACGCCCCCGTATGGGAGTACCATAGGGGACATTGGGTTGACTCCTCTGTTGCAAACAGGTCCACCTCCGCTTGACCAAAACGGTCCCATATCATCCGCATTATGTCTCCGTGGAGGGACCATCCTCCTTGCAGAGGGAAATCTGCAACCTGATTGTGTTGCCCTGGTAGGTATGTTGCCCGTAGGGTGGACAGACGAGTGGAGGCCCATTCCAAGAGCACACTGGACATACTGAGAAGCTGTGCTGACCTGGTGCCCCCTTGGTGGTTGATGTGATAGACAACAGAGATGTTGTCTGACCGAACGAGGACATGCCTCCCTTCCAGGTGGGGTAGTAAGTTCTTGAGTTGCACGCAGCTCCAGCACATTTATATGCCTGGAGCAGTCCCTTCGGCCCCAGCGGCCCTGAACCGCTCTGTGTTGGCGGACCGATTTGCGAAAGGACCTGTTTGGTCTCTGCTGAGCCACACGAGGGCAAGGACCCTGAGGCGTCCGAAAGCCGGGAACCGCCGGGGGCACCTCAGATGCCGAGGAGGTGGAGGGGGCATCACCTTGCTAAGGGTCGAAAGTTTCTGCCTCGTCTGTTGTACCTGGATGGTCCGTTCGAGCGCATCCAAGGCAGTCAGACCGAATAACTCTCCTGGCACCACCCGAAGATCACAGAGGGATCTACGACACGGCTCGGCCAATGTTGACTGTGCCAACCAGACCTGTCGGCAGACTTGGACCAAGAAGGACATCACACGCCCCAATTCCTTCGTCATCAACGAAAACCCTTGAAGCGTTGCATCACTAAAGCCCATCGCCGATGTTGCACCACCGTTGCTCTGAAG
>JBBPBX010094886.1:0-13296 GCA_038048925.1 Garcialebias charrua
CTGAGGTGCTGGGTTCAGCTCAGTCTTATAAATAGCACCCTCTCACAGTGTTACACAACCAGTTGGCTGATGACAGCCTGAAACCAGCTGCTCACATGATCAAGGAGGACCATCAGCCTAACAATGGATCGTTAGCACCCTGATGGTTGTTTGCTATTCACAGAGGGCTGAGTGATACCAGCAATCACAGCATTGTAGGAGGGGGACAGTTGAACCCGGAGGCCTCCACCCCTGTTTAATGATGGGCGGTTTCTTTTCACAAAGATGGCCTCCTTTACTCCTCTCTCAAACCATCGTTCCTCTCTATCAAGGATGTGAACATCTTCATCCCTGAAAGAGTGACCGCTGGCCTGGAGATGAGTGTAGACTGCAGAGTCCTGACCTGATGATGTTGATCTTCTGTGCTGGGCCATCCTTTTGGCCAGTGGCTGTTTAGTTTCCCCGATATAAGACTGATCACAGCCCTCCTGACACTGAACAGCATACACAATGTTACTCTGTTTTTGCCGGGGGACTGGATCTTTGGGATGAACCAGTTTTTGCCGTAATGTATTTTGAGGTTTAAAAGCCACTGGGACGTTGTGTTTAGAAAATAAACGTCTCAATGTCTCTGAAACCCCTGCAACATATGGAATGGCCACTGGTCTGGGTCTGGGTTCCTTCTTTTCACCTGATGGCTGGCTGGAGTCCTGTTTGGGTTTCTTCTCTGCTTTCAGGAAGGCCCAGTTAGGATATCCACATTTCTCTAGAGCCTGTTTTGTGTGTGATTTCTCCTTCTGTCTGGCTGCTGAGTTAGTGGGGACGCTGTCTGCTCTGTGGTACAGAGTCCTGATGACTCCTAACTTGTGCTCCAGAGGGTGATGGGAGTCAAACTGTAAATACTGGTCTGTGTGTGTGGGTTTGCGGTACACCTCAGTTTGCAAATTTCCTCTATCAGAAACTGAGACCTCACAGTCCAAGAAAGCCAACCTGCCATTTCTTACATCTTCTCGTGTGAACTTGATATATTTATCCACAGAGTTGATGTGATCAGTGAAATGTTGGACTTCCTGAGATTTAATTTTAACCCAGGTGTCATCAACATACCTGAACCAATGACTTGGTGGTCTCCCCGTAAAGGATGTCAAGGCTCTCTTTTCTACCTCCTCCATGTACAGGTTGGCAACAATAGGAGAAACTGGAGACCCCATAGCACATCCATGTTTCTGCCTATAATATTGCTCCCCATATGTGAAGTAGGTTGACTGCAGGCACAGTTTCAAGAGTTGACACAGTTGCTCTGTGGAAAGCGTGGTTCTGCTGTTCAGAGTGGTGTCTGATTTTAACCTTAAACAGACCACCTCTACTGCTTCATCAACAGGAATGCACGTAAAGAGTGATGTAACATCAAAAGAGACCATTGTTTCATCAGTCTCCATGATGACATCCCTCACCTTATCCACAAAGTCCATGGTGTTCTGTATGTGGTGTTCTGAGCTGCCAACTAAAGGGATGAGTACAGATGCCAGATATTTGGAAACATTGTAAGTGACAGAGTTAATCATGCTAACAATTGGTCTTAAAGGTACACCTTGTTTGTGGATTTTGGGTAAACCATACAGACTTGGCGTGGCCTCCCCTGGGTACAGTCTGTGGTACAGAATATTGTCAATAGCCTTGTCCTGCTTCAAAATTTTCAGGCAATCTATCAACTTCTTCTTGTAACCACTTCCTGGATCTCTTTTCAGCGGTTCATAAGTGGTTAAGTCACTAAGGAGTGACATAACTTTCTCATGATAGTCTTTCTGGTTCAAAATCACTGTGCACCTTCCTTTGTCTGCTGGGAGAATTATGATGTTTTTGTCCTTGCTAAGCGTGGTGAGTGCATCCCTCTCTTCTCTACTGATGTTGGAAGGTGGTGGTTTAGCATTACTGAGACAGGCTGAAACAGGCTGAAGAAGATTCATTATTTCCATTTACAAACTGGAATATATCAGATAAATATGATTTAAACCATTTTAGAGCAGTTCTTGTTATTCAAATCTCATGTTCAAGCCTCTGTAGTAGAAGATTGCAACTTTCTTCTTCTTCTTCTTTCGGCTTTTCCCTCTTTGGGGGTCGCCACAGCGAGTCATCGTCCTCCACCTCACTCTGTCCTCTGCATCCTCTGTCCTCACTCCAACTATCTTCATGTCCTCTCTAACTGTATCCATATATCTCCTCTTTGTTTTTTTCCTGGCAGCTGCATTTCTAACATTCTACCATGTACCGGTACCCACTGTCCCTCATCTTGACATGTCCAAGCAATCTCAGTCTGGCCTCTCTAACTTTATCTCCCAGTTGTTCAACATGTGCTGTACCTCTGATGATCTCATTCCTGATCTTATCCATCCTTGTCACTTCTAAGGAGAACCTCAGCATCTTCATTTCTGCCACTTCCAGTTCTTTCTCCTGTCTTTAATGCCACTGTCTCCAGACCATACAACACAGCTGGTCTCACTACTGTACTGTGTTGTAAACTTTTCCTTTGACCTTTGCTGACACCTTTTTGTCACAAATCACTCTTCCTGATACTTTTTTCCATCCACTCCATCCTGCCTGGACTCTCTTTTTCACTTATTTACCACATTTCCTATTTTCCTGGACAGTGGACCCCAAGTACTTGAAGTCCTGCACCTTTGTGACCTCTGCTCCTTGTAGCCTCACGGTTCCACCGGCCTCCCTCTCATTCACAAACATGTACTCTGTCTTACTACGGCTGACTTTCATTCCTCTTCTTTCAAGTGAATACCTCCACCTCTCCAAGTTCTCTTCCACCTGTTCCCTTTCAGTCATGTTCTCTCGGTGCAATATATGCTATGGGAATTGCACCCCGCACGATTACCTGATGGAATACATTCACGCCTTTACGACAAGGGCGTCAGCGTAATGCCAGAGGCCCCTCCCTCTGGGTACTTAAGCCGCTGACGCCCATCCAACTTTCTCTTTTTGCCCCTCACCTCGCTTAAACCTGAACTACCTCCCTTCGCGGGACTTCTCTGTTGCTTCATCGCTCAACCAGAGGTGAGCTTGCTCCCTACACGTACGGAGAATTATTCCTGCGTACTGCTGGGCTAGCGAAAGCTAGTCCGGCACATTTTCTTTCAACCCCAAAGTTTTTTCTTCTCCTCTCTCCGCAGACTGCTTCGCTCGACGGCGCTAACTGTGCGAACAACCACAACCCCGGCTAACTCGTAGCGGGCTAGCCAGCGAAAGCGACGCGATGGAGGAGACGTCTCAGGAAAAAACAGAAAAAGAATTCTGGCAGGACTCACTCGCCTTATCTTGGACATGCCTCCGGAGAAAGGAAAGCGAAAGACAAGACTTCCAAGGAAAACCAGCAGGACGGCGAGCCCAACCTCACGCGCCTGTCCTAGCGGATGCGGTTTCTCCCTCGCAGCGACGGACACGCACAAGGCCTGTCCCATCTGCTTGGGGATGTTACATGCTAAAATGGCATTGGATGTGCCCGACTCTTGCCCACATTGCAGCCAGATGCTGGAGGCGGTGAGGCGGCACCGGGCGGACTTTGTCGCCAAAGCCATGGGCGCCGCCGCAGCGCCAGCGGACCCAGACACCACCGAGCCCCTCACTCCCACCCCGGAGCTCGAGAACATGGCTCTGGACGACAGCACACAAATCAAATGGGGCGACAGCCCAGACGTGCTGGCTCCCATGGTGGACTTAACAGTCGAATTCGACACTCGAGGCATGATGAACGAGGACGAGATCTCGATTTCAGCCTCAGGCGAAATTTCCGCGGAGGACGTAGACGTCGAATACGAGGAACAGGGAGAAGATCTCTCCCGCACCCCGGTACCTGTGCTCCCGGAGACTGACTTTTCCATCCCTGGTCTGTTCGACCTGTGTCGCAGAGCAGCGGACGCGCTGCAGATCCCATGGCCAGAACCTCCGCCTCGTCAACAGGTCACGAGGCTGGCAGGAAACTATTTTATTCAAAGCAGCAGGCCGCCACGAGGCAAAGGATGCCCGTGTTCCCGGACTTCCTCACAGAGCTGAATCGCACCTGGGCTCAGCCCCGAGCTCCCATGCTGTTACCACTCTCGCAGTTTCTCGACGTGGACGGGATGGATGAGGTGGGAATAGCCAATGTGCCTCAAATTGAGGACACGCTGGCGTGTCACCTGGCTCCCAAGTCATCCGGGACAAAACCAACTCTCCCCAGCAAAGCTTGTCGAGCTTCAGCTTCTCTGCTCGAGAAATGCTACAGAGCTCAGGGACTCGTGGCGCGCGCGATGAACGCGTCCGCGTTGATGCAGGCTTACCTAGCCAAAAAACTGCAGCAACTCCAGGTAACTACGGACAAACAAGCAGCTGCTGACTTGTTGGACGAAGCCCGCAGGGCAACAGACTTTGTGCTCCGCATGATGGGAACAGCTGCTGTTGCTCAAGGCAGAGGCATGGCTGAAGTGGTCATCGCGATACACCATCTGTGGATGACCTTAACTGACTTCCCCGAGGGACAAAAGGTGCCTTTTCTCCACCACTCGATAGAACCGGCGGGTCTGTTTGGGAAAGCTCTGGATCGAATTCAGACCAAGCTGGACCAGAGGCGCAAACAGGCCGAAGCTCTCCGGGTGGGCATTCCCAGGAGAACCTTCCCCCCCCCCAGGGAGTCAGCTGGGGGCAGACCTGCGCAGCCTCGACACCGCTCAGCAACACGTGCCCCACCGCAGAAGCGACCGGCGTACGAGGACGAGCACCGGCAGAATCAACCGCCGGGCCCACTTCGAACCGAACACGCATGGAGCAAAAACAGGTTTGTTTCCCGCCAGGCGGTCAGACACAGGGCCTCCTCGGCGAACTGGGACACCAGACAAAAGCGTGCCTGATGAACCAGGTCCACATCTTGGGTTTACACGATCACCCGACCCGCCCAAGTGGTACGGGGAATGATCTTTTCATGACCGGACTTTATTTGTAGTACGGCACAAAAAGCTGGTAACTCTGTTGCATGCACAAATCATGTTTTTCCTGCTGTGAGTGACATAAAGTCAAATATGTCGTTACACTTAAGCACGAATAAAGCTCAAAAAACAGTTCCTCTCTGTTTTATTGACTCAAAAAAAACAAAAAAACAAACAACAAACACAATAACTTCAGCAGAACTGCCAGCCAATATAAAGGGAGGGAGTCACCTTCCCCCCCTCCCTCACGGCTCACGGGGTGTTAGCCTAATCAATAAGCCCCAGCAGGGTGCCTCTGTTCCGTCTGTAGCGGACGAGCACAGAGACGTCTGCAAGCAGCCCTCACACTCCTCATGGAGACAGGTGATGGGGTCACGTGTTCCAGCCCCCGCTTCGTTGTGAACCACGGGGCGGACAATACACAAACCAAGCAAACACGTGACATGTCCGCGCCCCAGGGATGCGCGCCGACAGAGTCTGACGACCCACCTTCCTGGCTCCCAGTAAGGGCCGGGGGGGCCACGGCAGTAGCCCAAAGGCTACCATCAGCTTCACACGTTCACAAAGGCGATTGTGATCAAACTGCTGTGTGTGTAAACAGACCAGGGCTGAATCAGATTCCTCTTCCTTTTAATCGAGGGGAACTGAGCTCTCTGTCACCAACCAATTTAAAGTCTGCCAAGCACAAAGGACCATCTCCACGTTCTCATGCTGCAGCTGTCCCCTTATCATTGATGGGCGACACGCAGTGTTCAAGCAGTGATTCTGCAGCACGTGACCGTACTCATTGTACTGGTTCAGCTCTGCTCTTAAACAATATCCCCCCACCGGGTGAAACACAGACCCCGGGCGGTTTGTCTGGCTCCAACGCTCTGTTAAGGTTGGAGACCAGTAAACCAGACCCAACCAAGAAACGGGTTGGGATCAGGAGATCTGCTCGCTTACAAAACTTGCAGCTCCTCAGTTCCATGACCCCTAACAAGAAGAGGAAAAACAGACATTCTGTTCCACTTTTGTCTAATAAGGACGACAGATTGCCTCTGCCCTCAAACACTCTCGATCAGAGAAGTGTGGCAGCACATAGGCAAAAAGGCCTTCTCGCTAACATGGTTGACCCTCAGGGGATCACAGAATCCAGGGCTCTTGGAGGAGAACTGGTTCCACCAACTGCTCCTCTTCAGGGACACACTATGTCACCAGAAGGAGCGGTCTCGCCACTTAGGCTAGGAGCTGTTAAAAATTTCAACTTGGTGGCAGAAAAGAACAAGCTGGTGGTATCAGGCCTGTCGGAAAATGTGGTAAAAACCATTCAAAATGCCCGAGCTGTGTAAACACAGTCTCTTTACGCACAGAAATGGTGTATTTTTGAAGCTTGGTGCACAGAAAGAAATATTATTTCTTATTCATGTGACCTGGCTCAGCTTCTGACTTTCCTTCAGGACTAACTAGAAAAAGGTCGTTCTTTCTCAACAATTAAGGTGTTCCTATCAGCAATTTCAGCCTGCCACGAAGGCTGGGAAACAGGACGCCTGGCGTATCCAATCATAATAAGATTTATGAAGGGCGTGCTTAGAATGAGACCACCCAGCAGGATCCTGACCCCTGGTTGGGATCTTAGTCTGGTCTTGGGGGCTCTCTGTGATCCTCCATTCGAGCCACTGAGCGAGATTAAGATAGATTTATTATCTTATAAAACCGCTCTACTCTTGGCCCTTTGCTCGGCGAAACGCATGGGTGACCTCCATGCCTTGTCTGTACATCCAATGTGTACCAGATTCGCCCCTGACGGGTCAAAGGTCACCCTAAGGCCTAATCCCGCATATATCCCCAAGGTCTTGACTTTAAACCCTAGGAGTCTAGACTTTGATCTCTCCTCTTTTCCACCTGCTCCTGTCCTCACTCAGGAACAGGAAAGACTGAAGGCTCTCTGCCCCGTGAGAGCTTTACGCACTTACATGCAGAGAACAGCCGAATGGAGAAAAACAAATCAACTGTTTGTGTGCTTTGCAGCACCTGCTACCGGAAAGGCCCTATCAAAGCAACGCCTCTCACACTGGGTGACTGAGGCCATAAAAAGGGCGTACAGTAGCAAAGGTCAACAGGTGCCCTCTGGAGTGCACGCTCACTCTACTCGGGGCTTGGCCACTTCGTGGTCACTGTTCAAGGGTGTACCAGTTGCAGACATTTGTGCTACGGCGAACTGGAGCTCAATAAACACTTTTGCAAAGCATTACAGTTTGGATGTTACTGCGTGTGATGTCACTCAGGCTGTTCTTTCTAACACACAGTAGAAAGTAGCCTTGAGATGCCTGCTGGTCAAGGGCAGACGTTCACACTAGCATGCATTTTACTGAGCATTTCAAGGGTGTGAATGAATTACGTTCCCATAGCATATGTTGCACCGAGAGAACATGACTGAAAGGGAACTGAAAGTTATGCACCATAACTCATGTTCCCTGAAGGAAGGGAACGAGGTGCAACATATCTGGCCCTTTCAATGCTGAAGGCTCGGTGAAGTGCATTTTGGAGAAAGTTGGATGCGCTTCAGCAGCTTAAGTACCCAGAGGGAGGGGCCTCTGGCGCTACGCTGACGCCCTTGCCGTAAAGGCGTGAATGTATTCCTTCAGGTAATTGCGCGGGGGCGCAATTCCCATAGCATATGTTGCACCTCGTTCCCTTCCTTCAGGGAACATGCGTTATGGTGCATAACTTTCAGTTCCCTGTTCTCACCACAGATCACAATGTCATCTGCAAACATCATAGTCCATGGGGATTCCTGCCTGACCTCATCTGTTAGTCAGTCCATCACAAGAGCAAACAAGAAGGGGCTCAGAGCTGATCCTTGATGCAATCCCACCTCCACCTAGAAGCTATCTGTCACTCCTACATCACATCTCACCACTGCCCTGCTGTGTTCATACATATCCTATACCAGTCTAACATAATTTTCTGCAACAGATTTCTTCATGCAATACCTCCTCTCTTGGCATTCTGTCAAATTATTTTTCTAAGTCCACAATGGAGTTCTTTCTGACCCTCTCTGTACTTCTCCATCAACATTCTCAAAGCAAATATGGCATCTGTGGTGCTCTTTCTTGGCCTGAAACCATACTGCTGCTCACAGATTGTCACCTCTTGTCAAAGTCTTGCTCCCACAACTCTTTCCCAAATCTTCATTGTGAAGCTCATCAACTTAATTTCCCTGTAGTTGCTACAACTCTGTTCTTAAAAATGGGCACCAGCACACTTCTTCTCCATTCCTCAGGCATTTTCTCACCCTCAAATATGCCATTGAATATTTGAGTCAAAAACCCCACTGCCATCTCTCCAAGACATTTCCAAACCTCCATTGGTATGTAATCAGGTCCTACTGCCTTCCCCATCTTCATTCTTTTCAGAGCTTTCTGGACTTCACCCTCACTTATCTTTCCCACTTCCTGGTCCACAATTTCTATGACCTCTATTCTTCTTTCTCTTTTATTCTCTTCATTCATTAGCTCCTCAAAGTACTCCTTTCATCTTCCCGTCACACTCTCCGTCCTCACTTGTTAGAACATTACCATTCCTATCTTTAATAAGCCTAACCTGCTGCACATCATTTCCAGCCTGATCCCTCTGTCTTGCCAATCGGTACACGTCCTTCTCAGTAGTTGTCTTCTGTAGTAGAATATTATAACCAACTGTATCAAATGCAGAACCGAGTTTGAACTGGACCAGTAGATACAAATCCATTATCAGAGGCCATGAATATGCATAATAGCAAATATATCCTAACATTTTTTACAATGTTTCTTCCAATGATCATTTTGTTACTATTTAAAGTTTCTAAATATGGATCAAATTAATCACAACTTGACTTTTTTTTCCACACCAATTAGTCACACATTGGTTTCATTCAACGATTGTCTATTGTTGTCGCTGTTGTCCATTGTTGTCATCATTATTTGTTGAAATTAGGTCTCTCTTTTAAATGAGTCCTCAAGGCTCAATGGGATTAACCTATCTAAATAAAGGTTGAATAAAAAAAAAAAAGAAGAAAAAAAACAAGAAAAAAAAAGAAAAGCTGAATCGTCCCTAAACTCAGCTCGCATTTCTCACCGTTTTTGTGGAAAACTAAATTGACAAGGGGTCAGGGTGGGGTCCAGATACAAACTGTACATTGAACATGTTCAAGTTCATCTTACACAAATTCAAGTCCCTGCAATATATCGCGGACATCATACAATTGAAGGACCCGCCCCCATAAAATAGTTTTTCTAATTTGATGAATTTGCTTCATGCTTTTCATTAATTTGATGGCAGCTGAACATTTAGTCATGAACAGCTTTTGCCTTGGTAAAAAGTAAAATCAGGTCAGCTCTCACAACATTTCCATCTTTTTTCAGCACACTTATAACAGCTGCATTGAACATCAGACTTGCACAGCTATATTAGAAATATGTGGACGACCAACCGCAGTGCAGAGGCACCATGGTGGCAACATAAATTAATTGTTAAATCAGCCAAATTAAAAGTTGCTCCTGAGTGTTCAAAACAAAATCCACAAACAAACTAGGTGGTCAAAAGAAAACAAGAAACGTGAAGACCACCAAGACAGATCCAGAATCAAGATGAACTTAAACCCTGGAAGTTAAAAGGGATTTTTTTGTTCAAGTGTTTAAGCTAAACAAAAAGGATGTTCAGTGAAAAATCAGACAGTCGTTTATTATATGTTGAATGCTTTAAAATATACATAGTAAGTTTAATGAACCTCTATTGATTATGTTTCTTTAACATCAAATTTGAAATAAAGTACATTTACAAAAATATGTATACTGTATTCTCTTGTTTTAATTCATGACACTGACGCTGTTTTAATGTAATGACAAACTAAAAATATTGCTGACGTGTGTGTTTGTGTGTGTGCATGTCTTTGTATAAGGCCCATTTTTCCAACACATACTATGGTACGTTGTGAGGACCAACTGCTCCTTATAGGGCTCAAAGCCCAGGCCCCATAAAAAGACGTGTTGTTGGTGGGTTAGGGATTAGGTTTAGGGTTAAGTATGTACTGGTAATGGTTAAGTTTAGGGTTGTGGTCAGGGTTAGGGTATTTAAATAAATGAACAATGAATGGAAACCAATGTAAAATCCCTGTCAAGATAAAAAGACAAATGTGTGTGGCCATGGCGGGGTGGGGGTAATGTTAATATCTACTTTGATTTTAAGAGGAATTAGTGCCTTTTGGCCATTTTCCATACTCCAAGAGCCAGTAGTGAAAAAACTGTCATCATTCAAAGGATTTTTATGGGAGTGGTGGTGCAGATGTCCAAGAAGGTGAACATGTGGTCGGAAGATTGCTGGTTCAACTCCTAGTACCAACAACATCAAAATGTGGGTGGGATAGATGAAGCACCCACACCTGCCTCCACCCTCATTTGCCCAACTCTGGGCCCTTGAGCAAGAACCTTAACCTCCACCATCTGCTTCCCCGGCACCCTAGATGGCAGCTCTCTGCTCCACACAGAGGGCTGTGGTAGCCAATTGGTTGTGAACGGAATGGTATCCTGCGTAAAAACAATTGCCACGTCTTCGTACAAGCTAGTTCGCTGTTGCAACGCCCGAAGAGGGAGCAGCTGAAAGAAAATAAAATAGCCACCAATTTGCTTCTATATAGTTTTCTCCTTTTTGGACATTAAGGTACAAGGTAATGCTGTTATCACTAGGTGTCACAATTTTAGGTAGGCTGGGCCCAAGAATGCAGACAAACAGGAGGAGGTTGAAGAAAATAAAACTTAATTGAACGCAACAAAGTTCATGCTCAATCATCCAGGTACCAAATCCAATAATTCGCAGTCGGGTCGTCTGGACCCAGATGACCGACTGAGAGTTATTGGAAAACTTAGGTACTAACCATCCTGATGCACGCTCAATAATCCAGGTTTGGTACTTAAATCTAACAAGGTTGAATCAAGTCCCCTGGGCGGATTTTTCTCTGTTAAAATGTTTCATCTTTTATCCAAAAGTCTTTTGGAGATGATGGGTCTGTCCAGAGGACCTGACAACCTTGTTAGAAGTAGGAAAGATGGTATAAATGGCTCTTTCAGTTGTTAAGGTTGCAGGCCTCTGGCCTAAACCCAATTTTCTCACCATATACTGTATGTGCAAAAAAATACATGCCTCCATGAAAGCTTTAATGTTGCATAGCCAAAAAATAAAGTCACAAAGCTGACTTTAAAGCTAAATCCTGTTTAAGTATCAGAGCAACAGAAGCAAACTTCTTTAAACATTACCGGCATATTAAAACATTTACAACATATTTAACCTATTTGGCAATCCTTGTGGCAAGGTTTATTGTAAGTCAACAATGCAACACTTTAGCAGACTATTTAAAAAAGGAGCTTTTGTGGGTCAAATTGCTAACTGCTTTTATGGGTTTTATGGACAAAGAAACATGTGGTATCTGAGGTTCAGCAAACCATGTATTGTTACGTTACTTATTGCCAGCCTCCCCACAGAGGTTGTTGCCAGCAGTTTCCGCTCTCGCCCTGAACGGACTCTTAAGTTTAACGACTCCAAGAAGTCTTAGTTCTGCAGCTCTAGCCTGACATTATTTAATCCTGTTCAGACATCCTGATGGAAAGAAGCGTCATCTTGCATCGCAACAAACCTGCCAGAGTGTGTTTAAGATGTCATTAACAGCTGACCACAAAAATGTGAAACAGAAACAGAACGAGACTAGATGGACTGAACTGGCAACACTGATGATCAGACAGGAGCCAGGAAGTCAGTAAATGGTTTGAAGGGTGATAAACAGAGAGAGGAAAGTTGGTGAAAGTCCAACTATTTCTGACTCTCCAGGCACAAAATGTTAATTTCAGAATAGAGCTCGAGTATGAAAAAAGTGGTGGAAACATTGATCAGTCAGTGTGTGGCAACACGGGCCAAAAATTAGTTCAACAAACAGCTGGAGACGTCAAAGAACCAAAGGCGTCACAACCACCAGACTGCAACCCGCCCAGACCCACACCCACACACAATATGCAACCCAGAAGACTTAAAAACATAAACCCTGTTTAATACGTGTCTTGTTTGACGTATGTTTCTGGAAACTAGCAAGAATTTAAAGTGATCACAGAAACAGGGCAGGGAATGAAAACCAAACTTTCTTCCCCGCCTCAATTCCTTTTTGTTTTTCAAAGTGACTTTTGACGTTTGCTTTGCTTTGCTCTTGGTGAATCACACAGATATGCTCCACCCAATACTTACTGAGAATTTGGGCCAATATTCTGAAATCCGGATTAGATTACTTGCAAGAACCCGTAAAAGGTTCACTAGATTTTGATATGATTATACTACTACCAAATGAACCAAAAAGACGAGTTCAATTGGCCAGAGACTAAACAGAAAACTGTTTTAAATTACTAAAAAAAAAAAAGTTAAGTCTGGTCCTCTGGACATTCAAAAAAAAAAAGTGGACAGGTTTTGTCTTTCATCCGAAAGACTTCTTCAGTCTGAGGAGCTGTATTCAGCTCAGTCTTATAAATAGCACCTTCTTGTAGTGGATCAACCAGTTTGCTGCTGACAGCCAAAACCAGCTGCTCATATGATCAAGGAGGACCATCAGCCTAACGATGAACCGTTAGCACCCTGAAAGCTGACAGACGACCAGACTTAACTTTTTTAGATTTTTCTACCTGGATTATTGAGCATGCATCCGGATGTTTTAAAGAACAATTGATATATTCAAAACATGTTTCACATTTCCAATAAACAAACAGATAAAAAAAAACATTTGATCTAGTTTATGTGTAGGAAGTTGGTAAAAAAATAAAAATAAATTGAGGTATGTTATTGTGCACACACGGGCCAAAAAAACATAGTCCATATGGCTGGAGCTCATAAAAGGACAATAAAGATGGATGATGGTCGGCCTGCATGACATTCATGGTGGTGGTGCTGTGTGTGTGTGTGTGCGTGTGTGGGGGGGTGCATGTGTGGCGTGCCGAGGCTTCTCCGGGCCTGTGGTGCAGGGCTCTTGGTGTGATGGGCCGGCCTTCCTCGGCTGCAGCTCCCTGCTGCTCTGGCCCCTGGGGCAGGCTTGCGGTCGCTGTCAGGTGGGTGGGGCACATGGTCAGCCTGACAGAGGCTCTGTTGGGCTGTCTGTGTGTGCCTGTTTGTCTCAGGTTGGGTTTTTGGTGGTCCCCTCTCTTGGATCAATTTGGGCCCCTCATTTAATGTGGGGTCTACTTGCCCCTGTCACGCCCCACTCCAGTGGCAGGCTCCACTGCCGCCGGTGCGTTGGTGGCTCTCGGGATCCGGGCTTGGGGCCCCCTGTGTGTCTGTGGCTCCGGTCCTCCCTGTGTTACTG
>JBBPBX010094887.1:3272-13296 GCA_038048925.1 Garcialebias charrua
ATATATACATATATATATATATATACATATATACAGCTGTGCTTTTGGTTTTGTTATGCAGGAAAAAATATAAACATTTTTGCGACATTTATTTTGTACAATTACAGCTGTTTGTTAATAAATGTGCCTGTGTGACAATTGGGACTAAGCTTTGACTCAGAAATATATTTTTGTTACTTATAGTGTATGACCATTCATCGTCCATATCACCCAGCCCTAACCGGTACAGAAATTTCAAATTTGATTCACTCAACTATTAGCAAAACTATTTGTGTTAGTTATTTTATGGACGTAAAATAAAAACAATTTTACCCGGTTGCACAATGTCGTCAGGCTCCATAAAAGCTGATACATCTGAAAGTCTGGTACCAAAGAGGGGCAGCACATCAGTTTGTAATTATTTTGGCTACAAAAAAGAAGACGCTGCACACATGTACTGTGCATTACCTGCCTTGCTGCTTTTGCTACCTCTTGAGGTAACACCACAAATCTTTACCAACACGTAAAAAAACACCACAAAGCCTTTACAATAATTACATGGCTAGAATGCCAACGACTGGTACTTCAACTTCAAGTAGGCAAAGTACCAGCTAACAGGGATCACTGACCAAACTGTTCAAAGGTATTACTTTTTATAAACGTAATTCAAAACGGCACACAGAAATAACTCTTAGCAATAACGGAGTTCATAGCGAAAGACGTGATGCCCATTAATATAGTAACCAAGCCTGGGTTTATGATTTTTGTGTTACGAACGGGCGTAGGAACGGAACTCGTTCGTAAGTCGGGGAACACCTGTAAGTCTAAATAAGAGGGCAATGTTCTGACAAAGGAAAGTATAAAAAATATTGGTATTGGCATCGGTTATCGGCCAAATAAGTTTTAACATATCGGGTATTGGCCAAAAATCCAATATTGTGCATCTCTAACTCTGCCAATTTTACATAAATTGGGCTAAAATCTGGTGTGCAAGTAGCTGAGAGTCATTCACCACGTACACTGAGCATGACAATGTACAAGTTAACCTGATATGGCGCGTTATCATTTTCTAGGTTTGACCAAAACTTCAGCAACTCTTGTCAAATCTCAAAATTACCTGACCTTAGTCTAAAACTTTGGCACAGCTCGGCGGGCAACAGGCATTCCTGTTAAAAGCACCTGGCCTTTCTTTTAGTATGAATGCCAAAAAGATGTGGTTTAGTTGAAAATATGTACAGTATATTGCAGTTTTTAATACTCACTACACGTATCTGTACAAGTGAGACAAACTGCTTTAAAAACTTTTGTAGGAGGAACTAACATGTAGGAGAGCATTCAGTCTAGGAAATTTAATAAAATAAAACTTCCGAATTCCCTCATTGGGCATTTGAAGGAGGCATCATCTCGCTCACACTGTCGTATTTCAGATAGCGCTCCACTAGCTCCCGGCTCACTCCCATGATGCTTTTTTTTCTGTTGTCCCAGCTGTGTGAATGGGTTTTACGGGCACAGCGGCAAAATGTGACAGGCGGGGGGCCAGAGAGGGCAGAGGGAGACGGGTGGTGGGGTCGAGTCACCTGCATGTGGTGCAAGAACACAACAAGCCCCTTGGCTCATGCAAGTGTTTGGTGCACAGTGTTTTTATAACCCGATTCAGTAGGTGTGTTGTGTGTGTGTGTGTGTGTGTGGGCGTTTAAGCAAGGTCATTTCAGGTCAGTCTGGCCCGGGTCCTGAAAGTGTTGTTTTGATCAAAGTCCATGTGCAGACTGCAGAGAAACCCGGAGACCTCAGACTTTTCTCAGCCGGTCTCTGGTTTCCTCACACACCGACACAGTCAGAGTCAACTGGGTTTTGTTGTCATGACCATATTTAGGCACAGCTTTTTACTTCCTGTGGAAATATACGAAGGTTGGGAGTTTTAAAAAACAAGACAACATTTTAGGACATAACTGAACTCTTGACCACCTGTGGGCAATCGATTTGGGTGGCCCACGGAGAGAATTTATGCGTATTCTCATTGAAGCCTTGTCCATGTCGCCGATGTTTGAAGGCCCAGACGAAAGCAAAAATTTAGCAATGAATAGTACAGGTTTGTTTTGGATTCTTCATCTTCTAGTATTTATTGTCATCATCTTTAGAGAGAGAGATTTTTTTTTTATTAACATTGCACCAGTAAACCAATACAACGTGATCATGTAAACACAGTCATCCAGAGGAGGGGTAGAGAATGTTAAGCTGCAGCAATTCAAAACATATATATTCAAAACATATGTATGTTCGTCAGCGCGGCCATCTCTCATCCATCCTGAATGAGAGCAAAACAGATATGGAAAAAGGAAAAACACAATAGGTATCATTTGTGATATTCAAAAAAAGAATTTATCAAAGATTGCCTGAAGACACTCCATGATAAAGTCCCAAAAACTCTATCAGCAGAAGCACAACCACACGAGACATTGTTGCAGTTTTGACGACATGCAAGGAGATATAGAGTCTGCGAGTAACTTCAGAGAACACAGTTCAGCAGTTGTGCAGCTGGGCGTTATCCGAGGCACACACAGAGATCTCTGGGGGGGGGCGGGTGAGGTCAGCAGTGACACTCCAGCTCTACGCTCCAGGAGAAAAGTTTCCAAACAGGCCTCTTGGTTCAAGGGCATCTGAGTCCAGAAAATGACAGTCAACCAAACGCTGACAGTCACTTGGACATCATTGTTGCAGATTACGAGGACCCCTCATCAGACAAGAAGGGGGCAAACTCACATTACCTACCACAGGTAGAGAAAGGTGTGGAGATCCAAGGACCCCACACCGAGGTTGCTGTACTGTCCCCTGGGACAGGTAAATCGGCTATCAGCCAAGCTTTCGATGAAACCTTGGTTCAGGAACATTTGAGCCTAGAACTAGTCAGAAATGACATAGTTTTTACAGACTCAAAGAGCCCCTCTTCAGTCGAGAGGTGGGAAGACACACACAACGACAGTGACCCGTCGCAGTCTGTACAATCAGACACACCTGCGACTGCGCCGACAGTTGTGACACACCTGAATTACACGGAAAGAGGTAAACGTAAGAAGATACGTTGGCCAAAACCTAAACGATTCCTGTGTACCGTCTTCTCTCAGCTGCGCGAACAGCTTAAACTAAACGGTGGCATCCTAACTTGTGCCCATGGACGGACGTCCTCACCTGTGTTCGTGGTCCCCCATGACCAAAGGGGGGTGATGTTAGGCCATGCCAAAGACAAAGATTTGAATGTACACCTCAGAAACACTTTTGCTTTCGCCCAGAAAAACCTGGAAAAATCCGCTGAAGGACGTAAGGCGTACTACGACCAGAAGGCCTCTCATAATGAACTCCAAGTGGGAGACAGAGTCTGGTACTATACGTTCGCCCCAGCAACCGGGAAAGGAGGGTCCGAGACCGGAACTCTCGCCCGCAAACTAATGCCCAGGTGGACTGGACCTCATCTGATAACAGACAAAGTGTCCTCAGTCGTCTACGAAATCAAAATCAGCAAAGGCCGCAAAGAGCCCTTCTTGTCTGAGAGGGGTCCTCGTAATCTGCAACAATGATGTCCAAGTGACTGTCAGCGTTTGGTTGACTGTCATTTTCTGGACTCAGATGCCCTTGAACCAAGGTTTCATTGAAAGCTTGGTTGATTGCCGAATTACCTGTCTCAGAGGACAGTACAGCGTCTTCGGTGTGGGATCCGTGGATCTCAACACCTTTCACTACCTGTGGTAGGCAGTGGTCAGGGAGTGCTGAATGTGTCAGCTCACAGAGGAGGTTCTCTTGTTGGGCCAGAGTTTGGTCCAACTTTTGGGTCTCTTCTGTCTCACCTGTAGTTGAAGGTTCACTTACCGGGCTCTCGTCCTCGGATGAGCAGTCCCTTGTGTCCTCTGCGGTACCTGCGGTTAGGCAGTCTGTATCGCAACTAGGAGGCACTTTTATTGGCAGGGGTTTTCTCACTGTGCTCCACATTTTCCGTTGACCATAATCTACAATCGCGCCGAAGCGGTTTATAAAATCTTGGCCAACCAAAAATGGGAATGAGTCAAGTTTAGACACGTACACCGGGTGGTGTAGTGTCATTTCGCCAATCTGCATGTGAACCATAGCCATAGCTGTTAGGGTTGTTCTCGTCTCTGCGAGACCCTGTAGCTCAATAGCACATTTCTCAAAGGGTATTTGCCTGTCAACACCGTTAGCGGCGGTCCTCAGCTCCTCGAACAGCTTGGCCGACATAATAGTTATATCAGAACTGCCATCCAGGAGGGCTTCACGCTCAAGGACACCTTCCAGTGTGATAGGCAGGTAAGCTTTCTTAGCCACCCCCCTTTGTATAAAGTTACACAGAAACCTCACAGGTCTTGGCCCACGTTTCTGTTCACGTGTGACTCTGGCTGTGTACTCATGTTCACTGTCAGCATCTTGTTGGCTGTCAGCATCATGACCTTCAGGATGTTGTTGTGTGTCAGCAATTGGTTTGCTGTCAACATCCATGGCAATGTTGGTAGTAGTGTGCGCTGAGTCTTTGTGAAAGACAGTGCTACACATCGCTCCAGGTTGGTCAATGTTGATAGTGTCATTATCAATGATAACGCCACTCATTGTATCAGGTTGGTCAAGCACAGTAACATTCAAATCTACTGACAAACTACTTACTTCCTCTGTCTCTTCCGAGCATAGAGGTGTTGGGCCATTATTCCGGGACATTCGTGACTCTTTGCCTGTCTCGAACTGTTCTGTTCGAGGCGCGGGAGGTGCAGTTCCAAGGCTCGGGGGTTTCTGTTGGGACCACGCATAGTTACATGAGTATAGGTCCTCATCCTTCAATTTCTTTTGAAGTCCACCCACCGATGGACCTTGGTTTTCACCCACCTGGTTCGATCTGAACCGTTGTGGGTCTCTTAGAGAGTGAACACCTACCTTTTGTGGTTCGTTGCTTGTCTCAGATTTTCCAATCTGAGGAGCTTCAGGGGCGGGGCTCCCTTTAAACCATTTTGAGTCACTGTTCCAGCTGGTACCAACATTTCGTTGTATGTCAGTTTGAAAATCTTGTTCATTCTTGCTAGTATTATCCAACTCTTTTAACGACCGACGTAAGTACTCTACCTCTTCTGAGGTCAGAGGGCCTTTGAGACGACGGTGTTTATTCTCGCTTTCTATAGGAGAGAGAACCTCTCCTATTTTTAGCGACTGGGATACGACCTTTTGACCTGGGCACACCTCAGAGGGTGTTTTGTTTTGCATGTGAGCCTCAACAGCAGTTACAGCGCACTGTTTCATCACTGATTGTTTAAACTGATGTTGTAGCTCAAGGCCTTTTTTGAGACGTTTTTCTTTTTGTCGTTTGCTATTGTTGTCACTAACTGTGTGCTCTGAGTTATCCATGTGCTCTGAGTTATCAAAGACAAGGTCACTCAATGTACCAGTTCGGTCATCCTCTGTATCATTCAAGTTTTCAAACAACCAACTTATGTCCACTATCTCCTCAGAGCTTAGAGGTATGTTGCCTTTTTTCTGGAACTTCTGTGATTTTTTGCTACTCCCGGACTGTCCAGTCCGCAGTGCAGGGGCAGGAGGGGCTTGTCCTTGAACTGGGGGTTCCTGTTCGGACCCCCTTTTGTGATATGGTTTACTTTTGTGACCATCTTTCTTATCTTTAGGACGTGCGCCCCCCTTTTGAAATCGTTTTCCGTACTCTGGGTCTTGTCTGAGCCACTCCGGCTCATTGTTCCAGCGGGCATCAACATGTCGTGGTTTGTTAGTTTGGAAAACATGTTTCTTCTCGCCTATTTTAGGAGAGGGAGTTGATGAACTTGTCCCTTCCAGCTCCAGCGAGTGGGATTTGACCGCTTCACCTGGGGACACCTGTAAGGGTGTTTTGGTTTGCATGTTAGCTTCAAAGACATTCACAGCACACTGTTTTATTTCTTCCATGGTTTGCGTTTTTGCATTAACCACGGTGAGCAGCGGAAATCGTATCTGATAGACGAGATGTAAGAAGAAAGACCACTTACAGTCCTCATCTTCTTCCATGCCTGGTGTATATTTGTCGGCAAAATGAGCTTTAAGAAACCTGTCGTAAAACATCAAAGGATGTTCACCTGCTTCTTGCCTCAAAGGATGTTCATCTGCTTCTTGCCACATGTACCTGTTAACTGAGCAGTCACCACCTTGGCTCGTTCTAAGCCATTGTGGGGCCCTGATGGAGTGGACCCTCTCACTTGTTTCACCCTGTTTAACGTCCATTATTGTATTGATTTTGTGTGAAAAAAAATCAAAAGATTGTTCTCATGTTAGTGTTTGCAAATAAATATTCACTTTTAATGTAGCACTGAGTCAAATAAACTAATCAGCTGAGGTTTACGCGTTTCACTGTGTAATAAGTATTCATAGGTACCTTTTTCAGGTTTTTACCCTCAATGAACTTTGTAAAAGTTAAATGCACTCTTGCAGTGTTAACTTTAAAATAGAACTTACGTTCAAACAACAGTTACTAACTAACCCAAGCAGCCTGATTTCCGTTTTTCTTACTCAAACGCTTATAAAAGAGGGCTGACTTAAATGCAATGACTTCACTAAAATGTGACAGGATGCTGCTTGAGCATGCCTTTAAAAAGATGTCTTGCAGTCTCAGTGAAACTGATTTTGTACTGCATTTGACAGTTATCAGGAGTGAAAAAGGACGTTCTGTTCGTTATTTTAAACAATTTTTTATTTAAAATAAACGAGTGTTCGTGCGCTCAGCATAACAGTACAGTAATGATGTTCCTTCAAATAAAAATCAGTGATTTTTATCAATTTGTTGTCTTGTGACATGTTCAAATCTGGTCTACTTTCTTTGCTTCTTTGGAGTGAAAAATGTACTTTTGTCTGTTATTTTAAAGTTTTTATTTAAAATAAACTGGAGTCATTAATTTTACACAGAAAAACGTTAAAAATGCCATTTTTAACTAAAAGTGTGCAGTCGTGCACACCAATTCTGTTTAAAATTCAGAGATGTGAAGAGCTTAATGTGGAATTGCTCTGTTCTGTCAACGTCTTTTAACCCACAGGGGGCAGCTTCGAGTCTTAATGTTATCACGAGGAGACTGAATTATTTCATTCAGTATTTAACTGAAAACTACCTTTTAGAGTTAGTTTCTAGTGTGTCCGTGATAAACGCTCGAACCACGTTCTTGTCAGAGACAAATTTATGTGGTTAGAGGGTTTAGATGGCTTTAAATGAGTTTCTAAACTCTCAGTGAAATCTCCGTTTGTTCTGTGAGAGTGAACTGCTTGTCACCCAAAGTGCACCTGGAAATGACGACACAAATGGGCGGGTCGACGCAGCGCGTCACCAGCTTCCGTTGAGCGAGGCGGAGCTCGCTAAACAGATACGTGACGTCAACCAATCAATCACAGCGTTTGTAGTTCATTCCCAAGCATTCATGGTGAACGTAGTTTCTTACCTTCGACCAATGCAGTACCGGAAATGACGACAAAGTGGGTTGGTCGCAACGGCGTGCGTTCCCACCACAGCGAATCAGCGCTCGCTACGAGTGATTGACAGCTCACAGCTCTCGTTTATCCAATCACAGCTCATAAACAAAACGTGTTGGACACGTCTCTTTAACGTCAGCTTAGCACAACAGAACTCAACGTTATAGACTCTTAAACAACTCAAACGCTTCAAATTAACTCCCCAAAACCCTGAAACATGGCGATCACATTCAAAACAGGCACAACTAAGCTACGCTCAGTAACCAGCACGTCAACTGTAACGCGACACAGACTCCCTCGGAGCCGCGTTCGGGTCGGTTCCGTCCACTTTAAGGGAGCAGAACTCGGGTTTCAGAACCACTATCCGACAACGTTCTAACAGTAATATGCTTCTTTGACCTGCTCTAACATGTAAAATACCAGCACAGCGATCTTTTAGATGTTAATTATAGCTTTCAGGCTTTTGACACGGCGGTCAAACAAAGCTTTGTACAGGAGTCTGTGTGAACTGGACCGGAACCAGAACCCCCACAGACCACGGGCTGACAAAAACCTCACCTAAAAGCTTCCAACAGCGTGTGAAAGAGTTGAACGAATAACAACCCCAGCTTCAAATGTCATTAACATGCAGAATCTGCCTGTCTCGAACACTCCAGCCAAAAATTATTATCCTCAGAGTTTAAAACTTGGATCCTAATATGCCAACATGACGTTACAGTTCACGAGAGACCACAGATTTATCAATAAACTTTCAGAAAACTCGTACGTAGGCCACCAGATGTAAGGGATTATGGAAGGGTCAGTTTTAATACTGACCTCCTTTTTACCTTAATTACTTTACTTATTCAGATTGAATAGTAAATTCACAGATTCTTTTCTTTTTCAGTTTATTCAATATTTCTGTGATCTTTGTGATGGATAAATAACCATAGCCATTAAGTGACAGAAAACTGTGATTTTAGTTTGGTATGCCAGGAGACACTACCATTTATTTAAAATAAATCAACTAAAATCAACATTATTACGCTTGATTGACAGGATTTCACTTTCTTGCAATTTAACACGCATCAACACACTTAATGTAACACAACAGACAAATATGATGTTAAATATTTTTAGTCTGAGGGCTCTTTAGCTTAAAATAGTTTCCAGCTTAGAATTGAGGGAAAGGAGAGGAGGAAAGATGGAGAGATGAAATTATCGTGAGCATGTTACCAAAGTGACACTTCTCATCCGACTTCTGCTAAAATCCAGGTACGTTTGTAAACAGCTCTTTACCTTTTGACGACAGCCCGGTAAGAGAGAAGACCTTGTAGCTTTTTCAGATGCACGGGTTCTTGTGGGAACCAGCACCTCTGAGCAGGTTATTCGTTTACCTTCCAACGTCTCCTGGTTTCGCGTTGGTCATCAGAAAATATGTCAGCTTCAGGCCTCTGACTTCAAGATAACTATTCCATGAAGGAATAAACAAAGTTTTGAGCTTACGCTCGTTCGAAGTGGACCCATAACAACATGTTATCAGTCCCAGCTGGATGACGAGTCCTTAGCGCGTGACTGGTGGTCATTCAGCTCTTTGGGAAGGTTCACATCTCTTTGAAGTTCCCAGCAAACTCAGGAACCTTCTGGTTCCTTCCAAACTCTTGCAGACTCTTGGACACAAAACTTAGAACTTAAAAAGATCATGAGATGAGAGATGAGACTTGTGTCTTTTTCATTGGTCCACGGACCAGTCGAGCAGTTCACTTTTTTATCGCGACCCAAGGTTACAGCCCGAGCAGAGGGAAATTGTTTAGGAAAAGACAGAGCAGCTGGAGCCCTTTTCATGAGAAACAACGGATTAACTGTCTTCTGACTTTCTAAACAAAACCGTCTGGTCTCTCTGACCCGAGACTTCAACTTTAACACAGCAGTGAACACCGTTTAACTCTTACAGAATAACACAGCTTAAAAGCACACATCATGAAAATGACAAAAGTTATTCTTTTGATCACATCAGCCTAAAATCAAAGATAGAAATAGTCTCTTTTGGTGACTATATTCTCAGATTACAACTAATGGAATGATTTTGTGGTAAATGTCTTGCTTTACTGAGAGGTCAGTAAAGGTCATCTCTGGAACAGTTCAAAAGTACACAGGTACTTGTGGGCATGGTCATGCCCACTACAGGAGTGACAAGGATGGATAAGATCAGGAATGAGATAATCAGAGGTACAGCACATGTTGAACAACTGGGAGGTAGGGATGCGCGATATAAACGGTACACGGTAGAAACGATAGAAATTTAGCCTACGAGAGAGATCTGTCTTCTACCAGCTAACCGCAAAATCAGAGTTGTCCGATTTAATCTTTACTTTTTAGTTTAAAACTGTACATAAGTGGTGTTGAAGTGTACAATCAGAGTTGTCAGAGTTAATCAATACTTTTTTTGTGTTCAAAACTGTGCGTAAGTGGTGTTAAAGTCTTTTCTTCGAGTACTAAGTAGCGAAGCTATAAGCTAACTACATCCGGCTTGCCGTAGTGTTGCCATATTTGGACGCATGCACAAAACGCTGCGTTC
>JBBPBX010094888.1:1256-13296 GCA_038048925.1 Garcialebias charrua
ATACATACATACATACATATACGCATACATACATTCATATTCAGTCATATACCCATCTACATATCCACATACGATACCTGCGTGTGTATCCCTGCATCTATAAGTGTGTGGTTGTAAGCATGCATAAATAAATAATGCCCCTTTTCCACCGGTCGGCTCGGGTCGGATGTTACGTCATATGTGCGTCGCAGAGACCCCCTTTCATCCTTTCCCACCGGATATTCCGAGCTGAGCCGCGCGAGATTTCCTGAGATTTTCGGGCCGGTTTCAGAGGTGTACTGAGGCGAGCTCACCCGCTCTGGAAGGAGGAAGGAGGAGACTCGAGCTGTTTTCACGGAAGCGAGGGACGCGATCACTGCAGGACTTTACATGATAAACACGGTAAAAACAATTATTATTTTTTAAATTTATAGCAAAGATGGGTCTTCAGCTGAACGTGTCCTTAATAAAATCACGTACTGCTCAAAACTGCACGATTTTAAAAAGTAGTTTCGCCACGAGCAACACGCGGCGCGCGGGCGGCTTTATGTCTTTAAATGTAGCTCAATGAACAGATATAAAATATATTTCATATCTGACTTTATAGTACGAGGGCTCCTGAGCTTAACCACGCTTTAATATTGTCACGTAGTGGTCAAATATGCTGCATTTAAAGTAGTTTCGCTTTGACTTTTTCCAAAACCTGTGCTTGCACAACGAAAATAAATTATAAAAATTCGAATTTTATTTCAAATAACTCCAACAGGATACATTTCGTATATGAACATGTTGTGATCACACTAGATTTTTTTGAAAAATATCAGCTATGTGGTTTTTGATAGAATTGATAATATGTGATACAAAGTACAAGGGAGAAAATTAATGGACGTAGCTTGACACATTTATGTCTATAACACATTGAATTTTATTTCAAATAACTCCAACAGGATACATTTCGTATATGAACATGTTGTGATCACACTAGATTTTTTTGAAAAATATCAGCTATGTGGTTTTTGATAGAATTGATAATATGTGATACAAAGTACAAGGGAGAAAATTAATGGACGTAGCTTGACACATTTATGTCTATAACACATTGAATTTTATTTCAAATAACTCCAACAGGATACATTTCGTATATGAACATGTTGTGATCACACTAGATTTTTTTGAAAAATATCAGCTATGTGGTTTTTGATAGAATTGATAATATGTGATACAAAGTCTTTATTGTGTTCTTCTTCTAGTGGTGGCTAGTACTGTAGTAAATAGCTTGAGGAACACTACTGCCACCATGTGGTAAGACGAGTAGGATTCTGGACCCCGCCCACAGAAGGGGTACAAAAAAGCTGTGGAAACAGAACATAGATGTGACCCGACCCGAACTGAGCCGACCTGAGCCGATCCAACCCGAGCCGAGCCGAGCGGTGGAAAAGAGGCATTAGGCTTCTCTAATAGAACATTCAATAGTGACCGTGAAGCATCAGAGATCCGCCCCCCAAGACCCGAGGCAGACAGATTGGGGTCCCAGAGCCAAAGACCCCAAGAAGGACCCTGAGCTCAGAGCTCCCAGGGCCACCCAAACAGGACGAACCACTCACCCATCCGCCAGATCCGACCATAGGGGAGCACCGGGAGAGCCCTACCAGTGACCACACACAATGACCCCCAGGGGCCAACAGCGACAAACTCACAGGACCCCACCGGAGCCCGCCACACTGACGTAGCCCCAGGCCAAGGCGCCCAGGCCCGGGCACCAGGGATGCCCACCCCTCAGGCCCAGACCCGATAGGACCAGAGGACCCCAGCTCCACCAGGCAGCCACCAGGCCATGCCGACATACGCCCAAGCGCCCAACCCCAATGCCGAGGGCCCCAAGCGCGCCGGCAGGCAAGGGCATACCCCGCTAGGGGGCCACGTGGCAGGAGCACAACAAGTAACCTCAGATGTATCAGAGAGGGGGCAGCCTAAGTCCCAGCCTGACATATTTAATTGTAATAAAGTATTACAATTTAAAAAAAATCCTGCAAAAGTTTGCTCTACTTTCAGGACACCGTGTGCTCTGGTGTTCTGCCACCTTTGCATGTGCAGCCTCACATAATGGCTTTACAGATCCAGATGGCTGCAAAAAAAAATGTAATCTCTGTATGAACGACCCAAATGTGCTGATAAACACATCTGGGAGCATGTCAAGATCTACAGCCAATCCTCTGTTGACACAAGTGGCCTGAAACTTGTCAACACACTCGATCCTGCCCAGCGGTCCAACACGCTTCAAAGGGAGGCCTCACCTTGCACAATTGCTTGTGTTGGTTTAAAACAAAACCATAACTTAAATATGTTATGGAGAAAGAATAAAAATTGATCTCGCGCCAACACTGTCAGCTAAACCTAGTTTTCTCCGTTTCAAGCACAATCTGCCATATTCCACTCACTAACAACCGCATTAAGTGATTCATGAATATTTATATTTCCATTAAACAAGATGGATTTGCTCTTCTGAGTCTAAAAAACACAAGAAGTGCACTCTTCTTCAGTGTGTGCAACCTTTTTATTTGTGCTGAGCGAATAAAAACCACAGGTACGCTGCTGAAAAATGACACTTGGCAGACTCAGCAGGTCTCGTGTTAATGGAGACTAATTACACAAGAAGTAGTGTGGTTCTGTTTGATTTACTTCCCAGTTCTGTCTCAGCTCCAGCGCAACAGAAGCATGCATTTCCATTTTTGTCAGCCCTGTTTAATGAATTCAGCTTTGGTTTGGTAACGATATCATTAAATACATTTCTTTGGAGCAGCGCACCATGAGAAACACTTCACTTCACAGCAGTTTTCCTCGTAAAGTCCATGTCTCTTGCCCTACCATGCTTTTAAAATGCAGGTATTTGTTACTGTGAATCAACCTCATACCATCCATACATAAATCCTAATGCAACAACACAAACAAACCAGTGGTTTCGTCTAGAACTAGACATACCTCATCAGGAGCTGTCATTTTCAAATACACAAACAAGACTGTATAAGTGCAATGTTCATTTTGTATATTCATAGTACAATAAAATTTTATTCATAAATACATTAAGAAACACTGTAGTCAAAGTACTGAACACTGATAAAAGAATAGAGTAGAGTTGTGATTTCTGGCCCGAGCCCGGGCTGGGTCAGACCAAAATTATGTGCTTGATAGGCGGGACGGATCGGGTTCGGGCTTTTGATGCAGTTTTAATTGCGCATGTAGCCCCGCCCACCCTTTGCTCTTGTCACACATCTGAGGATTTGCAATTGACCCACAACAAGCGACATAATGGAACTGGAAAGTATTAAACGAAAACTAAAAATGGGAGAACTCACTCTACAATGTCAGCACAGTGAAACTTGCTGATGTGTGTCAGGTCAGGTGTACGCTCAGGTCCGAAGAGTTGTGTTAAGCTTCAGATGGACAACCGGATCATCGGCCGCATGCATCCCACTCCGCATCCTGCTGTAATTTGCGATAAAGGAAGTTGCAGCATTTGAAGCTACAAAAGCCGAAGTGATAGCGCGTTCAATTAAAATAGCCTTGTTCTATATTTTTCCAAATAATTTTGCTCTAAAAATATTTTTGTTCATCTGTATTAGAGTTGATTTTTAGGCCATTTGTTTTGTATGTTAACATCTACCTGTATTTGTTGACTTGTTAATAAACAAGAAATCTTATATGTTCGTTTCATAAAACTATCATGTCAAACTGATTTGCTTACAAAAGCAGTAAAAGCTTAATTTTTTTTTAATCATAATTTTTTTTCCAGGTTCGAGCTTGTAATTAAAGTTTGTTTCATGCTCTGAAAATCCTACGAGCTCGGGCTGGATTTTTAGGCCTAAATGCAACTATAGAAGAGAGTAAAACAAGAATTCAAATCTTGTAAAATTTCAAACCAAACACTAAAATAAAAAATAATATCAGTTTAAACAATTAAAATTATAAACAGTTACTGTACAATTATAAAAACTATTAAAATCAATAGAAACCAGCGTTTCAAACTGTGTTGAAAGCCAAAGATAAAATAATAATTTCCATTTAAACCTTTTTGTGTTTAGCAGTAAACTTTTTATACATTCATGAATCTACATATGTGGGTCAAGATGGTGCTTTAGAAAATCACACATCTATCATGTTAAAAACTGATGAAGATATTTGTAATGGTTTTAGACAACATACAATGTAAACTCTTGAAAAGGCTATCTAATAATCTGAGTTTTGAAGGGTTTTATTTTCCAGGTCAAAAAAGACCTGTTTTGTTACGTTAAAAAACAGAAAAGCAAAAAAAGCAGAAACGCAAACTGCAATCTCATTCTGATGCAAAATATGACTAATACTTGTACAACATGAACAATTTAAAAAATCATATTTCTTAAGTTTTATTAATAAAATGTTTTTTAAAAGTGTTTAATAACTGACAAAAGTAGTCCAGTCACTTTTATTTCACTTCCTATTCACATATTAAAGCAACAAGTCCAGTCTGGACAATTCTTCTTTGTATAAATCTAATATTCTTTCCTTTGAATATTGTTTTTTGAATGATAAGTGTTCAATAAAAGAAGATTAGACCATGTTTAACCTTATTCTGAACCATCAAGCCTGCTCTGGCATTTCAGTGTTTCTATGTGTGTGATCTTCAGTACTAAAAGTCCCAAATCACACTTTTAAAAGATACAAACTGTTACACATATTCATTATAGTTATAGATTAACATGTTGACAAATAGGCTGCTTCACATAAACACTTAATTTCTATTTATTTTTCAAAAAATTTTAAATAGTGTGAATCTAAGCTTACAGAAGCCACTTTAAGTTTAGGGTCAATCGTTGATGACTGCAAAAAGTGTTTAACAAATATTTATAAGTAACTTTTCGCTCACTAAAGATTGGTGCTGGTGACTCAATTATGTATAGAATAAATTTTTAAATATTACCGGTACAGAGATAGAAGGGTAAGCTTATGAAAACTAAAATTTGAGTCATGTTAAAGTGCTAGAAGAAAACGGAGTTCAAAACTTTAAACAAAACATTTAGTTTCAGAGGAGTAATTATTCCTGCTGGAAGAAATTTGCTGGATGGATGTCATCACTGTTGTGACGCACAGAAGCTCTGTAGGGCATTGGCGGGGGGTGGAAATGGTTCCATGGCTGTACGTGGTTAAATTTAACCAGAGCTACACACAAGTCAGCAAACCTAATAAAATGCGTAAGCATTTAATTTTAAAGGGAGATGATGTCAAAATGTGGGCTACGGTATTCTCTGCTGTCCTTGGCTGGAGACTGGGTTTTCTTGGCTGGTGACTGCAGGAGACAGGAAAATGTAAATGGTTTCAGTGAATGAACTAAATCACTCTGAGAACACGTCACATGCTATATATAATACTCAGCCTGATGTTTTGACATTTTACACTTTTAAAAAAATTAACAGGACCTCAATTACACTAAATTTTATATTTTCAGGCCTTTTTTACTAACATTCATCGTTTTGTGTGACTTTACATTCAGGGACAAACTCTCAAGTGCTTAAATCAAGTTTTTAATGCTATGTCTAAAATATATCACTTTAACTAAATATTGTAACTGAAATTACAGTTCTTGCCCTGAAATAAAAATTGTAACGCTCAACCATTTATTTTTGTTGTTGTTTAACCATTTTTAAGGATTTAGGTGATTTTTTTAAAGAGAAGCTTTGAGCTCTTTTGTTAAAATATCTTTAATATTAAGCTAAACATTTTGCACAGAATTTTTCATTGTAAATTAAAAAGGCATTTAATAGAACTTAACAAATGTTCAACCAACAAAATATTTATTACCAAACACATTTTATTCCCCGGACGAGCCCCCAATATATTATGGCTTGGCTCTAAGACCATAAAGGGGAAGCAACACTTGGGATCACTTAAAATTATATTTATTTAACAAAAATCATGGCAGGCTGGAGAAAAAGGGCAAGAAGGGAGAGAGGGGAGAAATGAGAGCAAGTGGTGGATCTTAAGCTGGATCTGAAGTTCTTCTGGAGACACTGGCCGGCTGCCTCCACTTCCAGTCAACACCAATTAGGAGCTCTGAAACAGACATGTTAAGGCTGAGTTAGACTCGAGCTTTGGTCCACAGGCTGGAGCGCGCGCGCTGCGCGTGCACTGTGCCGTGCGGCGAAATGCGTTTACAGTGTCGCCTCTGTGTTTATAGTTGTCGCACGGCGGCGCATGGCAAAGTGCTGTTCTTTTACGGACCAGCAGGAGGCAGTACCCTCTAAAACCTGTGCATATGTTGCAAGAAAGGTGTAGAAGAAGAAATCTACCGTAGAAGAAGAACTGTTTGAAATCACACAACAAAAACAAATAGCTTTCCGCTCGCGTGCTGAACTGTTGTCTTTATTTGCGGTTTTAATGCATGGAGTCAGCGGAGGAGAAAGCGATCACGTGACTTTTGGCGAAAAAACAAAAGAAAAGTCCGACTCCAGATCAGGAATGAAGGAGAATTTAATACATTTGTGTCACAAAACATTCCTCCATGCGTCGCGACGCCGTCTCCACGACCACAGCGGCGCAAACAGCTGCAGGCTCCGGCGTGAAGAGGGTGAAGGCTGTCGGTGGGGACCTGTCAATCAAATCGTAGCGCCCACCGCGCGCGCATAGGCTTGCGGAGTTTCAAAAATTCAGAGGTGCACGACACGCGCTAATCCCACGCGCGGGGCCAACGCGCAGGGGCGGGGACTGTGAAATTGTGTCACTTTTGGAGTGCGCACCCTCGCGCGCTGCGCGATGCGTCAAGTATGAATCTAGCTTTAGAGAGGCCAAGAGGAAAGCCTTGGACCATAACAGTGTGTGTGACTGAAATGAGACAAGTAAATTCTAGAAACTGTCTCTTTTTCTCCAGCAGCATTTCTGATTTCGTGTGAGGGTTTCAATTTGCTGCAAATTTCAGAAAATCAACACAAATAAAGACAAAACAAATTTACTCCATCAACTTCCATTTTCCAAAATTGAAGCCAAAATATCTATTTTACACGTTAGACTGTGCACTCAGGATGTGGGGCTGTTCCCTCGACATAAAGTCACAAGTCCAATAACTACATGACTTATTGTAAAAATGCATATTTGAGCAGCAAGGTACAAATTACTTGAAGTAACAAAATTAACACATGAAATGTCCCATTTACATAAAGAGGCAGGACAACAGCCAACTTACAGGGGGCGCACTGACTGTGGCTTCAACTTCCAGCTTCTGGTCTTGTCTCTCGCTCTAATTTGAAGCACGTCAGTCGTTCTGACAAAAAGTAATGTAGACAAATTAATTTCATTTAATTTCGTTTGTTTATACAGATTAGTCATGTTGAGACACATTTGTTTAATTTACAAGCGAGACACGTACCGTAAAAACCAGTCTATAATACGCGTTGTTTTTTTTGCTCATTTGAATGTCCTGCATATTAAACACCGAAGCGTATCATCTATGGATTTTTCCCCATATTTTTAGACCCATTTTTCGCTCTGATTCGCCGTTTTACATTTTGGGCAAAAATGGTGCAGTACCAGTTTCGGCCGCTATGGGCGCTATGGGCAGCAGCAGAGGACTCAGAGAGCGAAGAGGAAGAGGGCCACTTCCAGACGTTTCTAGCTCATGTGTCCGAAAAAAGCCTCCTCTGGTCGGACTGACTCTGTCGCTGCCCGCCCCTTGCTATGGATGTAGCTGTTTTTGTTAGCAAGATACCGTAACTCATAAACCACACCGCAGATTTTTAAATCCAGCTGATTTCACATTTGGTTGAGCTCAGGGGACTGTCTGCTATAAAGTCAGGTAAGAAATATATTTTTTTAAGCGTTTATTTAGCTAAATTTAAAGAAACAAAGCGTCCGGTCCGAACCGCCTGCCTAAAATTCGGCAAACTTTTTTTTTTTAATCCAGCTGATTTGAACATTTCGTTAAGCTCAGGAGCACGTCTTCTATAAAGTCAGCTAAGAAATATATTTTTTAAGCGTTTATTTAGCTAAATTTAAAGAAACAAAGCATCCGGTCCGAACCGCCTGCCTAAAATTCGACAAACTTTTTTTTTAAATCCAGCTGATTTGAACATTTCGTTAAGCTCAGGAGCACGTCTGCTATAAAGTCAGCTAATAAATATATTTTTTTCTCGCAAAGAAATAATTGTTTTTACCATGTTTCCTTGTGAAGTTCTTCGTACTCGCTTGCTTCTGTCGCCGCCATCTTAATCAGGGCAAATGAGGCGCTGACACGTCGCGTGGCGATGACGCGTATTAAACACCGAAGCATATTATGAACTATTTTTTCTTGTTTATTGTTAATAATTGGACAAAGCGTATTAAACACCGGTGCGTATTTTACAACGGCGAATACGGTAATACAAAAATAATGGTGTATTACAATCGATGAAAACACATTAGTGTCAATTCAAGCATGTCAAAACGTTTTCTAGCATAAGCTACACTGACGTAAAAGTAACGGCAATTGAAAATTCAGCAACAAGAGCAAGCTTATATGGATGTGATCTCAAATTCTTTCATGAAAAAAATGGTAAATTGCAACAAAGTAACACTCAGAACATCATGTCTGGAGGAAACCTTGGAAATGAACAATTCAATCACTTAAAGTTTGTTGTAAATTAACATTATGTGTAAAATCATTTTGTTTTGTTGTGTTTTGAGGAGGAGCACTACTGAAACCATCGGTCATAAGAAGGATGGGACTAAATCCTGTATGATCCCATGTAATGCACGTCCTGTGTGTGCACTCTTGTGCTAATGAGTAAATGGGTCTTTTCAGACCTTCATGTTCTGATCTCTCCTCCACTGAGTCATCCCTTCTTTATCGTTTTCTTTTTCATTGTGCGCACCCCGAACCCCCCACCCACACACACACACACACACACACACACACTTCTGAGTCATCACATGTCCAAGTGTGTGAGTGGATGTATGCAAGAGACGCATTATGATGATGTCCACATGGCTGATGATAGTTCTTTAAACTGACGGGTGTTTTGTTGACCTAAAGGCAGCAGGATCACCAATTAGAGAAATTACAACCTGAAATGAGGGAAAACAACAAAAAGGCATTGACTGGAAGATTATTTCTATAAGACTGGTAGAAAAAAATGTCATTTTGAGGTTGAGAAAAAAAGAAAATAGTAAAGTAAAGTGTTAGTCACCCTGTGCCCTCTCTAACATCATAATTAGATTAAAATAATTGGCATAATGAATGCAAATTACAGTAGAATACATTAGGTAGACCTATCTTTCCACACATTGGAAAGACTAATCTAATTCACACGATAATGAGAAAAAGACAAAAGCGGCAGTTGAGGGTTTTTGTTTTGTCAGGCCATGTGTGGGACGTGGGAGCTGGATACTAAAAATGTTGGTCTTTTTGATCCGCAAGGGCCTAAAACTCATGGAAACCCTCACATTCTAACACAATCCACCTCTGCAGACTGAATGCATTAGATGGTTACTAAAAAGCTGATTAAAAAAAACACATTTGGGGCTCTTTTGCACTTTATTTTATGAATATGACATTCCATTTTGATCTTTTATTGTCTGTTTTCTGATCCACCATCTGATTTTTATATGTAAACACAGTCAAGTTTTTCACCGGACAAGTTCGCCTTTAAAAATGTCTTCATGACGAAGTGCAGAAACATTACCTTAGTAAACCGGTGATGACTAATTACATTTAATTAGTCTTTAATACACCGCCACCCAACAGGACTTCACTTTTCTCTGCGTTTCAGCACAAATTGCAAATCTGTAAGGGTTTGGCAGTCACACCATTTGCATTTGTAGAATAAACTTACTGAAATATTAATGTTATTGAATCAAATAAGTGTTTTTAAGACATCAGGAGTAGACAAAAATGAGTCTATGCTCTGAAAAAGCAACAAAATGGCAGATTGTAGGAAAAAACTCAAGAGAAGAATCCTCTCAAGAGGATTTTTTTTTAAATATCCCATTAGATGTAATTTTTAATGAGTTTTGGTTTTAGATATTCTTGTGTTTTATGGCTCTGTATTGTATTCTATTAAGCTTGCACTAGTTTTATTTAGTGTTTGTTTCTTGCGTTTTCATCTCAAGTCCCATTTTGCTCATTATCACTCTCTTCCTCGGAGTATGAAGGAGAGGTAATTAATTTTGATTTGCCAAATCGTTGTCTTAATTGCATTGTGTTTCTCAAGTCAGGTCTTGTTTTCATCGAAGTCACGCTCAGACAGTCTGTTCACATTTAAATCTTTGGATTTCCTGCAACTACAGCTCAGAAGAATTAATAAAAGCTTGTTGTCGTTAAGTCTGCCTCCTGAGCTCAAATCTGTGTTAACCGCACACTTTAAAAACAAAGCAGCCAAATTAGAGTTTCCTTGTGAAATCTTATGAGCCGTGACATTCAGTTTTTATATATGGAAGAAAAAAAATCTCTGTATTTTTACTGTTAATTAATTGTTTGTTTGGTTGTATTTTGTATGCTGGAAAAACAAAGTCCTACAATAAAAGAGTGAAATGAAACTCTTAAATGTCATCAAAATAAACACTGTACAGTTTCTTAAGAGTTTTCTATTTATTTACTTTTTTACATTTTCTGTAAGGAAACACCAGAAAACAAAAGAAAAAACTGAAAATCACTTTTCACCCTGAAAGTATTCATCCTTCCAAACCTCATTAGTCAATCTCTTGCTGAAGCTTTAACTTTCGTCTGGCTACAGAAGGCCTGCCTGTTTGAGTACTTACTGTAATTTCTTGACTATTGAGCACACCCAAGTGTAAGCCACGCCCACTAAATTTAAACAGCAATAATAATAATATACATATGTAAGTTGCACTTGTGTATAAGCTGCGAGTGTCCATTTTGTAACATGAGACATATACACAAAGATTTTTTTTTAAGCTTTTGATTAAATTTTTATTGGTAACGTACACAAATACGTGCAGTAATTTTTTTTCTTCTGAACAGTGCTGGTAACATGGCAGGTTAAAAAAAAATACAGTAGCCTACCAGGAAGTCAATTTTGATCGCTATCTTCATCTTCCTCCTGCAGAGGATTTTTTTTTAACTGCTCCTCTGTCAGCATCCACTGGCAGACTGGAGCAGAAGCTGCTCTTTGCATGCCACCAGTTTTGGTAAACAATTTCTCACCACCAGTCATAGAGGCCTCCCACCGAACTTCAAGTGTCACTTTAATACACGATTTACACAGATATGGAGTGGCTGTGAATACTTTGTTGTGCGCCCAGGGAGGGGTACGAATTCCCCTCCCCGTTCTCTCCCCCATTTCTCGTTTCATTGGTCCACTGTGACCTGTTTGGTAGTTTCATCTGTCAGATTTGTCTTTACCTTAATTTATACAGGTAGTCTCATTGAGTCATGATGACTCCCATTCCCTTTGGCCAATGGTCATGTAACCTGAATTTTGGCATAAAATTGCTTTAAAATCAAATAAATAACTTGAGAACCTTTTTGAATTAACACATCCTAGAGCTTTATTGTGACTTTTTGTGTTTATAGATTTTTTTTTCCTTTATTTGTTTATAGTTGGGGCAGCATGGTGGCGCAACTGGCAGAGCTGCTGCCTCTCAGCGGAAAAGGTTGCCGGTTCAAATCCTGGTCCGGGGGTCCTTTCTGGTTGGAGTTTACGTGTTCTCTACCTACGTGTATGTGTGGGTTTTCTCCAGGTACTCCAGTTTCCTCCCAGAGACCAAAAACATACATGTTAGGTTGATTGGTAACTCTAGTCTAAATTGTCTCTAGGTGAGAGTGAATGGTCATTTGTCTCAGTGTCCCTGTGATGGACTTGCGACCTGTCCAGGTGTCCCCCGCCCCTTGCACAGTGATTGCTGGACATGGGCACCGGCGACCCCCGCGACCCAAAAATGGAAGAAGCGGGTAAAAGATAATGGATGGGTGGATTTTTACGGTGGGGTATTTATTTTTATTTTTTTCACATTTCAGTTTCTTATTAATCCCTCTGTCACCTGTTCATTTCTCCTCAGTCAGCTCATGCCCCGCCCACTTTCACCTGTCCAATAAGCATTA